>CAEGAF010108021.1:0-15382 GCA_903067075.1 Micropoecilia bifurca | reverse complement strand
GAAACAAAAGATTGTTTGTGGAAGTTCTTACAAATAAATCAGCCCTCGTTACTCTAATAGCCCTAAAATAATAATGGAAAAAATAAAACTTTGCAGCCAACTCCCCCTCAGAGGTCGCATATTCAAGATATGTTAAACAGTCAAAGTCAAAGTCCAAAAATACATCTGGATTAGAATCTGGAACAAAACTTATAGCAATACTCGTAACAACATAATGTAATGGAGCTTGAGATGTTTAGTAAAGAACAATTCATCTGTGATGTGCTAAGTTTGTATAAGCTGGAGGAGGTGAGGTGTATTCTACCTTTGAGGAAAAAGGGTAAAAAGTCCTTGAAAATTTTAATTTTACACTTTACAAATATGTATGGTGTTGTGCCTGTGGATTACAGGAAATATTAAATAAATACATTGAAGTTTGTGGTTGTGATGGGTCAAAATGTGAAAAAGTTTAAGTGCTATTTATTATTTGTTACTATCATTTTCTAATTGTATTGAAAGTTGAAGCAAATGCCAAATTTAGTATTTCTCTTTTTTACATTTTCTCCATGTAGCAGGCAATTGTTATTTTTATAACTTTTTCAGCTGAGCAACTTCAGACAGTTAAATCATAAACAACTCTTGCATAACCGAACGCAGCTCTACAAGGAACTTTACATTTCCCTCAATCTTCTCATAAAGTTTGAGTTTGGTGTAATTCAGAAACTTGATATTTTCTCCTTATTTGGTGAAGAAATTAGCCTTACCCCTCTTCGATAATTTCTCCTAGACTTTCCAAACTAAATGGCCTAAATTGTTCTCTTCAAGTGAGCAACTGATTGCCCATACAAACTTTACACAATCCATTGCCAAGAAAATGAATTAACCCTTCAGTGCCTTAATAAAACTGTACGTTTCATTCCCATGTTTTACAATCAAGACATTATTGCTTTTTCACAATACTTGGGCATTTGTACACATATAAGTTTGATCATTTTGGCTCTGTTGTGGGGAAAAGTACCAAAAACCCAATCATTAGAGGGCAAAACCTTTCACAAAATGACTAAATGTAAAAACTAAATATATATTTTAGTGACATGTTGCACCTGCTTACACACTTCATTTCTATTTCGACACACAGTGTCACTATACTATGGATATGAAAAGCACTCACATCCATAGTCACACCATGTTTGTCATAAGATTAACATGTTCTTCCCAATAGTTAATTGCTGTTTCCATGGGAGATTGATGCATGGAGTCACACACAGAGAAAACACATCTGCTCAAACACCTGCTTTGATCCGTGTGAAATGAGACGCTCAGACATGAGTAATAAAGCAAGTCTGGGTAGGTGTGTGTATTAGTCATGATGCAGAACATCAATCTGTTGGCACAGTAGAGTGGGACCGCAGAGACACGCCCTGCCTGAGCCCGTCATAAAATAAATCTCTTTAGATTATTTGGTATGTATGTTTCTAGACGGAGGGTTACAGTGTTGGGGTTAGATTTTGGTTAAGATTCAGTATTTTCTAAGCAGTAGCTTCACTTTTAATGTGTGTTTTTTCTGTACGTGTGAGAAAGACAAAGAGGTTTAGATTGGAAAAGCGCCTGGTATATTTGCAGAAAAACAACAACAGAGCCCCAGACTTACCAGGGTAGCTGGAGGGACATTCATCTTCATTTGACCTGAATCACTTTATCCCCAGTGAATGTGCAGAGACTCTAAGCGACTGTGTGCTTTTAAGGCTTAGCATCGGCATCTAAAGTTTAGAACTGTAGAGTTTGGATATGAATTTCTGTGAACACCTCACATCTTTGTTTTTCTTCTGAATAACTGTACATTAGCTCAGAGCCTGAGCTGATTTTAGAGAGCATGTCCAGCATTTCCAGACCCAAGAGCAGCCGACATTCTGTTATGAGCTCCATGTCGTTTTCCTCTCTCTCCTTTTCCCATAGGCATCACCTCTCCATTTTAGTCCGTCTGCAGCCTTTCTTTCTGTCTATCTGACTCATCATCCCCACTCCAGACAATATGCAGCCTGTCACACAAATTGACATGTGTAGTCTCATGTTACCTTTTTTCATGTCACCCAAATCCACTGCACAAATCCCACTCTTCCCTGTCTCTGCTGTATGAAAAAAACACAAACAACTTTTTTTTTTTTTTTAACTATGTTGCTGAGATCATTCTTTACTCAATTTCTGCATCACTCTTTATGGTTTATCTACCTGGATGAAACAAAGGGGAAACAAATGTAGCAAGTAAAAAATCAACAAAACACAATTTGGATTTAGGCACAACCAGTTGTATATCTTCATATATCTATTTAAAAAAAGCTTAGAAGGTGAATAAAGTTAGTAAGAAGAATTGCTACAGAGTGATTTTAATGATCCAGTTCGGTAGTTTTTTTCATTATTATTATTAAATTTATTATTATTTGTATGTTTATTATTATTATTATTATTATTATTATTATTATTATTATTATTATTATTATTACTATTATTTGTATGTTAGTCTGTGGTTAGGACTAAAGTTTCAGAGTAAATTGCACTGATGTTGCAAGACTAAAGACTTAACTTTGAAAATCTTTTGCAAACATTTCTTATGTAAGGTCAACATTGACCATATTGCAAGTATGTAATACAAATCCTTCCCTGATGTCATTAACTTAAGTACTTAAAAATGACTAGAATTTTGTTCAATAGTACACTATAGGGAAAAAACTAATTTTGTGGACCTGAATGGAATTTAAAAGAAATCTAAGGACACCCCTTCCACGTAATAAACAGTTTAAACAAAAAAACTTTTTTTTTTCCCATGGGAAGAAGGAAATGATAAAAGATCACAAATTTGGAAGTAAATACAACACATTTGGGCATATTTATTACCAAATCTTTTTAGCGTTGTTTATGTTAAAGTCGTCTTTTAAATCTTCTGTCTTGTTTTGCCTTCAATGTCCTCTGAATCTTTGTCTATGAAGCAGCACACACACGCAAACACACACACACACACACACACACCCACGCACTACGCCTGTCACATAAAAGCAAAGTGGGGATAAGGGTATCACAAAAAAAGCATCGTGAGAAAAAGAGAACAATCATGAAAAGGACATTTGGGGCAGTCCACTAATTACCTTTCCAAGCACACCGATGTGATTGATGTGCACAGGGAAAGACTACCTAATAGAACAGACATATATAAACACACAATGCATTGCAAAGATAAAAAGATTACCATCAATCATATGTTCCATGTGTTTGAACTATTTGAGCAAACCAGACCAATCAGCGAAAAGCTGGATGTGCACCGGAATAAGAACGAGATAATAAGAAAATATCATAATCACATTTTTTTGTGTGTGTGTGAACAGTGACATCGCAATTATTTTACTAAATTACTCATTAGGTTTGGAAACACTTTGCATTCATTGTACTAATGAGTATTAGAGAATGATTAATGATGCACACCCCTAAATGATGTAACAAGAAAGGCATTGATCAAGCGTAGTTGTGTATAGCCTACAAACATTTACACAGGCATGCACATGATGATCCATCTGACTTCTAAATACTGCCATTTGACACCATAATTGGATTTTGTCACATAAAATACTTTAAGGTTCATTCAGTCTTGTGTGCAATACACAGATTTTCTTTTTGTTGTTGTAAAATACAGCAATATGCGTCAAAGAAAGATTTCTACAAGACACAAAAGCATAATATTTATTAGTTTATAGCTGTATCATTGTACTGCATCACATCATAAAGTATATATGTAGTAAAAAATATCATAATATATTTTATATTTACCACTGAAATTTATTTTCCAACATAATGCATACAATATTTTTGATGTATTGCAAGACTTCACATCACATCACCATTAAATTTATTGGTGAGACTTAGTCTTTAAAAATGGTGAAGGTGGAATTGCCTAGGATGGGTTTAAAGCTATAATATGTTACTTTTATTTTTTAAAAATCTGCCTTTTAAACATTTGTTGTGACAGTATAAAACAGATAATCTGTGGGGAAAAGAAATCAAGCTCCTCTGACTTCTCCCAGGGCTCTCAGTATTAACTGCAAAAAATATATAACTTGGTCAGAAGCAATGCCAGGAGGAGGGTCTTAGCGCTGCCAAGCAAAATGTACACAAGGATGATTGACAGCACTAAGCTCTTATTCCTGCCTCTGACTGGTTGTTTTTGAATAAGAGCAGCACATTTCTTCAGATCGCTGTTGCAGTTCATGGACAAGAGGGATTTTTCTCACAGATTATCTATATAACTGTCACTGCTGACAGTTATATGACTGTAGCATTAATAGGACCCCTATTAAGCTGAAATGAAGTCTGACCACCAAAACAATGGCTGTGCCTTTCTCTATACTTTGACATTTTCATCAGGTGTGGCATTTCTGCTCTATTGAATGAAGCGAGGAAAGAAAATTAGTCTCTTGCATTTCTACATATCTTCAAGAAATGTATTCTTCAAACGCAGGCCACTGGAGCTTCAGGGACAGGAGGAACAGAACTATTGATGCAAGCAGAGGGAGAAAATATTTCACTGAAGCATTTTTAACTTTCTCTGCCATATGCATAAAGGGTTGTTAAACCAAGTAATCCTTTCTTAAGTGACTGTGGAGGGTAAATAGAAAGTATTTGCCCATGGGATCAATAAAGTATCATAATATTGTAAATGACATGGCTCTGAACACTGTCCATGTGACAGACAGAGAGATTGATTTGATTTCTTTGAGGCCTGCAGATAAGATTTGGGTGTTATCTTGTGACACTGATGCAGTTGTTAGTTTCATGCTGTTTTGTCAATCTTATAACCACCAGCAAATTACATCTGGATACAAAAAAAAAAAAAATACACACCATTTGCAGAGAAATTGAAACTTGTTCTCTAACTTATACAAACGATGAAATTCCTAACTCACTTAAACCGTGTCTGCAACCGACGATTAAGAGCCATGTAGCAGTTTTCGCCACGTTTAGGGAGACTCCCCACTTTCACGGACACATATACAGTATATTTCACCATGACTGCTCTCGTGTGAAAGTGGTTTGAGTTTGGGGGCACAAACAGCTTAGCCATGCAGTGAAAATGACTTGCTAACAGATGCCAGGCTCTTACTGAGACCCAATGTCCTGCAGGCGACACTTAGAAGAAAATGAATCCATATTTCTACCTTTTCTTCCCGTATCTCTTCCATGTCATTCTTCTGCTCTGTGCTTTGTAACTTTATCCCCCCCCCTTTCCTTGAGTCTTGCACCTTTCCGTGGAGCATCTTTTTGATGCAGCTGAGGCTCTGGCAGCTCTAGGTGACAGGGTGGAAATCAGAATTCGTACCGGCCATTCAAAAATGTAACAAGCCATCATTTCTTCTGTTCACAGGCTTGTGTAATACGGTTTGTATTATTTAAGCAAAACTAACTAAAAATTAAATAATAAGGAAATAATTAAAAGTACAGTTTATGTGTTGTCGATTAGGGTGGCGCATTTAATAACACAGTTGTTTTGTAGCAGGAAGGTTCCTGGACCTCTGGAAGTCCAAGAAACACGACTGTGAAGTTAATCTGTCTCTCTAATTTACTCATAGGTTTGATTTGGTTGCTGCAGATGTTAATAAAAATAAAAAAAACTGCAAACAGTTCTCTGTAAATGTGCATTCTGCTTTGGAGCGTATCTTGACTGAGGGAGGGGATGATCTTTGCTCTCCTTGTCTGTTTTTTATGACTGGCTGATGACTGATCAATGTGGACAAAATGTCCCAAAAGAGTTGTTCTGATGCTTTAAAAACTAAGTGCTATGGTTTGATTGCTGTCATCATTAATGATTCGTGTCATAACGGGGTACGTTATGTTCAGGTCACTACCTGTGAAGTCATATTAAGCACCAGCTGAGCAGGGGAAGGAGGGGGTGGGGGTTCAAAATGCAGCTCAGGCACATTACTGCTTTCAGTAGATCTGTTGTAGAAATCAAAACGCTTTCTGAGTTGCCAGTAGCGTATAACTCAACACTTCCTAAATTTACATGCATTTTGCCAAGAGTGGGTGGTGATTTCCAGCCCCTGTCAGACAGGGTGGAAGGCAATACTTATATACTTCATAAACATTTGAGTGGATTGTAACACTTGATATATTTTGAATAAAAAAGGAGAAACTGATGTTTGTCTTTGTGTTTCTTTCAATGCCTTTGAATCCAGGATGGTGGAGTACTCCCTGGACCTGCAAAACATCAACCTGTCTGCCATTCGCACGGTTCGGGTTCTTCGGCCCCTGAAAGCCATCAACAGAGTCCCAAGTGAGAAAAGCTTAAGTATTTTTTCTTTTTAACTGGAGATTGTATGCATTGTGAATATGTCTTAGTATTTATGATTTGAAGCTGACCTCTGTTTCAATCTACAGCTTGAGCTTTTGTTTCTTTTTTTTGAGCTCCTCTGTGTCGTCACATCTGTCTATCAATTTACATCGAGCTGCAGTTGCATGAAAATTCATGTAGATGAATTTCATTTTTCCTGTATCTCTGGGAGGTTTTTTTCCCCATCCTTCCTACCACAATTTCCCGGAGGGGCTGATTAAACTTTCATCTAATGCTTCATAACAAAGTCAGCTCAAACCTTGAGTCACGGCCTTATCTAATTTACAAACCACACATTAATGCTGCTTCAGTGATCAGTGTGTGACCATAGAGCCATTCTCCTCATCTAATACTCCCTTCCCCAGCAAGGTTTTCCAGATCCTATCGATTTATTTGTACGGCTGCCATAATTGGCAGCTTGTCGTCATAATAATTAGCAATTAGCCTGAACCAGCAAGGCCTGGAGTCGTGTCATTGCTGTACATTTGTGTAGACAGGTTGAAAATAAATGAAAGCAGTTTGAATATTTTAGTAATGCAAAAAAATATATGTGTGAATAGCCAAAACACTTACTTATGTTCACTGTATGTTTTATATAGATTTATTTTTTTTTTTGGTATGTATGTTTAGTAGGATTTCAAAGAAAAAAATCTGAAATTACCGGGATGCTGCACCCGAAGACTGCAACGCAACGATGCTTGGCTCAGCACATGACACAGGAAAGGAAGAACATCGAGAGCACAACTAATATTCCCCATAGTATCCCAATCAATCTATCGCATCCTGAATTGAGTTCTTCACATATGGCAAAAAAAAAAAAGAAAAAAACATTGCCTGATAATAAAATCAATATTTGCAGTTCTGTTAGCTGCTTAGAGCGACTTGCCAGGTTTTAGGTCTGTGAGATCTCAACAAAGAAGCTTTGCTGGACTATTCATTACATTCCCCTTCTTCCTCTGTGACACTGTCTATCACTTACTCTCAGTCATTGTCTTCACAATAGTAGAAAAAAGTGAGAATGTTGGGAAAAAAAATACTTCAATTACACTCTTAGGGTTGTGATGGTGGAGTGTAAAGTATGAGTGAGGAAAAACAAAATACATTGTTCTGTCTGTTGTGCTGCTTCAAAATCACCATTTGCCAAGTATGCAACAATATAACTCAAACTATAAATGTAAAAAGCTTTGCTCTGAAAAGTTCTCTAAAACTCATTGTTTTTTAAGCTTAAAGTAGCGGTGCAAGTTTTCATGCGGACGCAAACTGTGAATGTGTCAATTAAGTTTTTGTTTTGCAAAAATTTCCACTCTAATTTGGCCAGTGGCTTTAGCGAGGTAAACACATACATTGTCTTCTTGTTTTTCTTGGCATATTCTGACGAGCAAGCTGTCCTTCCGTAGAAGTTATAAAAGAGGAACCTGCTCGATCAAATATTTGGTCACCGGCAGCACTTAGGGAAATGGTTCGGAAAATGTATGAAGACTTTAGAGAAAAGTGGACTGGTTGCAAACAAATTTGCCCTTCTGCAGACGATTGTATTTTCCTCCCTGCCTGTGCAGATATACGGGTTTATCTTTGCATACGTAGCTCATAAGCAGCACTAACGTTAAGATGCTGTTTATTTATCTTTTGTAGTCTGTTGCACAAGGGCTTTATATGCATCTACTTTGTATTGATGTGCAAAGTATGCGTACGTCTGTGCATAATTAGTGTGTGCAACTCCTACTCTGTCTTGAGAATGTCTGAAGTGAAGAACCAAGGGGATAAAGCTATTTGTTCTTTCTTCAGCTGGATTGCTACTTTGCCCACAGGTACAAAGGCAGCATGAGCACTCCCTGACCCCTCACACACCTCAATTTGTAACCCTCCTACAAGGAGCAGATAATAGCAGTGTGTGGCATACGTGAACGCGTGCTGTTGTGTTAAACTTTGTTTTTGAGGAAATTGGTGTGATGGAAAAGGAGTGCTAGACAGAACTATTGGGGGGGCAACAAACACCACAGAAACTGGAAGGAGGGGAAGAAAAGGGAAGAGAGGATTTTCTTTTCCTTTGGTGAAAGGCTCAGGCAGGGAGCCAAAAAATGTGTTAACAGTGTGGTGCAAGCTGAGGCATCCATCTTTATATGAGAGCAGCAGCAGCAGACAAACAAAAACAAAAACAAAAAAAAGTCAGTAAAAAAGCAAGAAATGAAGACAGGTAGACATGGATGGAGAAGGGGAGATATTTCTTTTTTAGTGCCACTGTAAAAAAGAGAAAATATTGATAATAAAAGTTAACATTTTTCCGCCATAGGATGTGGTTTGTTTGTATTCTCCATTTTATGATTTTTCTTCATTCGCTTCCTCCTTCTTTTCCTTGTTACTGAGTTTGTACACCATATTTTTTTGGCAGATTGTCTCCCTCTCTACTCTTTTGTTTCCCTCAATCCATCTCTTCCTCTCTCCAGCCAATTAGGCCGAATGGAGCAGTGGCCTAATGACAAGAACCCTGGGGAACAAATACATTTAGACTCGCCTCCAGCCATCAGCATGCTAGCAGTGTTACTGCTTCCCATTTAAAGTTGACGAAACAAATCAGCCAGAGATGACAAACCGGTTTAGATTAATTGTCCCCAAAAATTCCAAAGGTTAATTGAAATATATTTGAGGGAGTATTTTAGCATACAAAACAATCTGCACGAGAATCATTGATATTTCCTCCATTTACAATAAATTTAGATTTTCTGAAGCTTGTTATTTCTACTTCAGTTCCTGGATCCTCCCCAGCCACAACACAAACAGATGTACACTGACAATGAAAAGATAGAAGGGTAATGACTTTATGCACCAAGGTTTTTCAAAACACTTCTTTTCTGAAAAGCAGTAGAGAAAGTAAGTATAAAAGAGATTTTTTTTCTTGATTTGTTTGTATTTCCTTCTAATTCATGTAAAGCACTTTGTGCTGCCTTGTTACAGAAAATGCGCTGTATAAATAAAATTACCTTGATTGATCAGATTTCTAAAAATCGAAATGAGTCCATGACGACTTTGTGTTTCCCTGGAGAATAAATGACACACAGTATTCTCCTTTAAATATTCACTCTTAAAAAATGGGAAACTCAAGGAAATATGCAATTTCGTTAAGGTGGTTGCATAAAGACACTCAAAATCCTCAGTGTAGTTGTTCCTAGTTCTTTTGTTTCATACATATTGTTTTCAGGTTAACAACTATAGCTTGAAAATTATCTTGCCTCCACACACTGTGAACATGGTTGTGAGAGAAAAAAAACAATCCAAAGCTTACAGTCAGCAAAAAAAGAAAGAAAGAAAAAATTAAATAAGGCGGTTTTCTTCTTATCGGTAAAATTGTAAGTTTTTAGAAAATTAAAATAAAAAACAAAACTTCATATACCTACTTGTGAAGTGTCATGGGGATCTGGTGCCTATCTCCAGAGATTATTGGGCTTGCCCAATAATAACTGGTGACCCTGCCTTTTGAGGCAGGGTCACCAGTCTATCACAGGTTAACACAGAGACATAAAGGAGAAACAGCCCTTGATACACACTCTCATACATATGGGCAATTTAAAGTAATCAATTAACCGAACAGCTGTTTCTGGATAATGGGAGAAAGTCGGAGTACCCAGAGGAAACACAGACATGCATGGCGAAAAGCTGCAAACTCCATACAGAATCCTTGGATTTGAACCAAGGGCCTTCTTGCTGTGAGCCTGCAGCGCTACAAGCTGTACATTTGAAATTCAGGGAGCCTTTTTCAAGGAATGTTAAGATTTTAAAACAGACAAAAATTTGTGTTTACATCGCTCTGCGTCTGCATAGTAAATAAGCTACAGGTATTTTCCACTTCTGCAAATATAATCATCCTCTTTTTCTTCTGGCTCCTCTGTCTCTCTCCTTCCCACAGCTTCTTTTTTTCCCTGTCACTCATTCTGATAGCAGCTTACATGTGCTGTTGAGACACATTAACCGACCGCTGAGCTGTTTCTCGTGAATTAAAGCTCAGAGAAACAACACACACTTTTGATGAGTGGATGGTACACTTTCAGGGTACCGCCATCTCTGCAGTGATCTCTTCATAGGGGTCTCACCTCACTCGCTCATTAGACCAATCAGTTGTCATTATACTCTGCTAATCACAGTATCAGTGCAGTATGTCATCACAGTGAGACAGGCTCATCAACAGGGGATAAGGTCATCATTATTCGACAGGGGACACACTCGCGTTTCTGCAATTAGGCCTCATCTCATCATGACTGTGACCTCATGTAGCCTGGAAATGCATCAGTGTCGTTGATATTTCATTTGATCTTTGAATGAGCTCATTTTAAGCTGTTGCCAAAGACATATTTCTTTTTCTTGGCTTTTTTTTTTCTCTCTCTATTTATGTGGAGATTTTCTGCAGTTCTGATATGTGCGATGTCAAATCTCAGCTGCTGGTTAAAAATTAATTAGAATTTTTTTTTTGCGGATAATTAAATCAAAAGCTTTCGGAATCCCTTTCAGGTTTCAGTCCTCTGCTGAATCGGAAAGCAATCAAGAAGACAAAAAAACGGCCAAGGCCACAAGTTTAGAAACTCAACAGATTTTAAAAAGATAAACCACACTATAAACCAGGTAGAGGTCGCCACCAAGTACATGGCCAGATTTAAACCATTCATTGTGACACGACGGTTTCATACGATTCAAAGGCAGACATATTTATCTGTGAAATGTCTCGAAACTAAGAAAAAGCAAAACTGTAGCTGCACCATTTTTGCTTAGTTACACAGACTGAATGCTTTATAAAAAGGTTAAACAGGTAGTTTATGTGGATTCTGCTATTTATATTGTGGATGAATGCTTAGATTGAATTATAATACAGTAATTAAAGAAAGTATGACATAAGGGTTTGTTAGCCTTCTTAGGTTTACCAACATATCTGTCTACTGTTATGACATAAGGTATAAACCAGTCGACTGCTTTTGGTTTTCTCATGTTTCAGTTTGCTATAAGGTTAACTAGCAAAGCTTTAGGCCAGATGAAAAGCATTTCTGTAATGTAATTTTAGTGTAAATGTGTAAAAAGATGAAATACATGCAAATGTTTTATTTGATTTTTTTCTGCAATCAGTAGTATTTTTCTGCTACAGACTGATTAACATGCTAATCCTGGCAGGTATGCGCATTCTGGTGAACCTGCTGCTAGACACTCTCCCCATGCTGGGCAATGTGCTGCTTCTCTGCTTCTTCGTCTTCTTCATCTTCGGCATCATCGGCGTGCAGCTTTGGGCGGGACTCCTGAGGAACCGATGCTACCCTGAGGAGAACTTCACCGTGTGAGTAAAAAGGAAGAAAGGATGCTCAAGTGGGATTTGTGACACTTCTTCCTAAAACCCCTAATGTGTGCTTTCCACGTTTCTTCACCGCATCAAACCAATATTATGCCAAGAAATCTATCAACTCTCTGTGAATGTTCCTTTTTACAAATTATCTTAGCATATTTTGAATAAGCCAGAAAGCAAAACTCATTTACATGCTTTCATCGCTAATCTTTTTTGCTGCTGCCTGCAGATTCTCTTCTCCATCTGGCTCTTAAACGGCAAAAAAAAGTTACAGGAGTCTTTCTCTTTTGCAACTGTGAACGCGATTAGTTTCCAGCTGCAGCTCTCCATATTTACGACGCCACGTGACAGAATCACCCACTGTGTCTGAGAGCAGGACTCTTATTGAACTCTGTTTGATTGCATTTTCTTCATGCTTGCCTCTGAAAGACATACAAACACGTGTGTGCGCTAATATGTGTTAAAACTGCACTGCACATTGACACAGGCACATCTAAAGACTGACACACACTCCTGCTATGATTCATGTAGGATTTGATGTGTGCATTTATCTCACCTATTACTCAACCAAAGCATTATGCCTGTGTATTCTTTATATCATTGCACTAGATATAGTCAGTGGGGCTGGAGTGCTTAATTAGAAAGGTGTGAGTTAGTGCTAGAGGACTATTATGCTAAGTAAAGGGCATATGTTTGTGAGGTTATAATGAAGTGGGCTAAGTGCCGCTGTCAAGTGCAGCATTTGCTTGGCAATTTTATAGCCTCCCTGTCGGCCTGCATGATTTATTTTGTCCTCAGTGGTTTAGTTTTTAACAAGTTCCTACAAGATTACACGTTCTGCATTTTTTTATTTTTTTCCTGAAAGTTACATCTTTTCCAACATTCAGTTGTTTCTTTTAAAAAGGCCAATATAATCACAAAATACATTTTAATACAGTGTGTAGGGTGTCCTTTCCATGTTGCTTAAGCCAGCAGGCTAATTCCTGTCTCGATCTGCCATTTGTGTCTGACCTATTTTTTATTTATTTTTTATTTATTTTTTTACACGTACCCCAGCTTTTCTGTGTTACTCCCCCCTCTTGGTCCTTGCCTCCACCTCGCTCTCCATTGGCAGGTGTCTTCTCAGTGTGAAGTCAGGTTGTGCTGTGCCATGCTGTGCGATGCCAAGGCTCTAAGCAGGGGGGACAACAACCTTCATTCATGCTCCAATAATCTTTCTTCCTTCCCTTCATGTCTTCCTTGAATTGAACCAGTCTTTTTGTTGGAATTTCTTTTAACTTTTTACACTAAAAAGTGAATTTATGTCTAAGACTATGATGAGTTTGGATATGGAGGGTCAATTTAAAATCAGATGTGTATTCTTAACTACAGGTTTGCATGCTGCATGTGTGCTTAGAGGTGGAACAAATTCTATCTAAAGAACAAACATTTCTGAGGTTTTTGAAGCTATAAGTCACATCTGGCTATGGACTCTGTTGCCCTTTTTTTAGAGTTTAAGCACATCGCATTATGTTCACTTTCACTTTACTACCTGACCAGGTAGATCCTGCTAAATAAAAATACAGCCATATAACCCTGTATACCTCCAGTTCTCCATTTAGATCATTAATATCACAAAAACCTGCTTTGTGTCACATGGAATCAAAAAGAAGAAGAAAAATAAACAACACAGGAGCGTGAGTGTGCCTCCTAGCAGACATGTTGTCCACTTTCAGTCACTGAACACATCTCATCATGTCCCTCAGGTATTTGCCTTGCCTCTTTGGCTTTGGACTGGCAAATTATTCTGTGGCTATCAATATGTGGAGGTAGCCATCAACTCATACTTCGCTAGAGACAATGAATGGATGGACGACCAGTAGTGACTGAGCTGTTCAACGAGTTCCAGAATTGTATTTTGAATATTTTAGGGAAATTAGAAGAAATTGCAGCAGCGCTGTTGAATTTTGCAATGACGATATTGGTTTTGATCGCTCCCACATTTTCTTCGTCTTCTCTTTCTTTACCGTTGACACAATGTTGCCACCGCTCTGTGATTAGTGGTGGGCATTGAGGGCAGTGGGAGTGCACCCAAAAGGCAAAGCGAGAGCGCATGGCACTTGAAATATAATAGCTTGCCAAGAATAGCAACCAAGCAGTCCTTTACAGTTACAGTTGTGACACTGCACACACTGACATTGGGATGAGGATTGAGGTTCAATACATTGTTCAGTTCATTGTCATCCATTGTGCTCCAGCTTCCAATATGCTTCATAAGCTTGTTTTAAAGAACTGAAAAAAAGTGCTATTATTGATCTTGGTACACTTCTGTGCTGTTGGAATACCTGAACCCTACAGTGGATGTATGTGGACACTTTATCAGCCCTGACATATGCAGGAAGAGAAAGGATTAGATCAAAAGGATTGGATTGAAAATGAAAGATAGAAGACAACAACAAACAGAGATGATTGGGAAAGTCTGAAAATCCTCAAGGGAGAGGATATGGATGTGATTATTGGTGAGCACATACAGAAGAAAAGACAAAAGGAGTGAATAGAAATGTTTGCTTTCAGAAAATGCTTCATAAATCTTTCACATTTTACTAATAAATACTTCAGCTGTATTTGAACAATAAAGCTGACATGCATTTTCTTACTCCCAAGATCCTTCTCTGGGATTTACATAAATATTAAATATTGTTACTCGTTTTTGTTGTTGTTGGCTCCATGTTGGGTTTTTGAATTAATTCACTGAAGCAGCATTACTACATTACTTTTCTTTCAAATTACATAACTGAAAGAACAGCAAAATAGAAAACTTGTTTAAAAACTGCATAGATTTATTAAGATACATATTTTAGTATAAAGGTAACTTTCCAAATTGTTGCCACTGAAAACTGATTTGAGTATGATGCAAAAAATACCAGATGGTACGCAGTGCAACAATGTTTTATTGCTTGCTGAAAATTGACATTGTTGTAGCAAATGCAACACTATCCCAATTTGAGTCAAATGAAACGGGATGGCCTATTTTTGTCTTTATTTATGATACAAATGAAAGAAATCAGAGCAAATGGTTAAATCACTCTAGAAATAATAAAACTTATTCAAATGTGTAAATAATTGTCTGTGTAGAGAGTTGTCCTACACTAAACATTGTTAGTCTGTGTAGTAACAGTTTATTTGAAGGGGGGTGAATAAGATTGTCATGACACTGTCATAAGCATGACATAACATGTGTCATGAACATGAATAAGCCTTCATGAATATTTATGACTGTTGTCATAAAGCATAATTCAGTAAATTATAACACTTTTAATACAAAGTTGACATTATTCAAAATGTCTTTGTTATGACAACTAGACATTAACCAAGAAATCATTACTGTTTAAATTTTACCTTTAATAACATAAAGTTACCTAATTTTTAAAGCGCAATCAGTAATTCTTTTATAACAAATTTATATCCGTAATGATTTATTGGTTAATGTGAAGTTATCATAACATAGACATTTTGAATAATGTCAACTTTGTATTAAAAGTGTCATAATTTACTAAATGACACTCATAAATATAGTCATAGTCATAAATATTCTTGAAGGCTTATTCATGTTCATGACAGGTGTTATGTCATGTTTTTGACAGTGACATGTCACTTTTATTCATCCATCCATCCATTTTCTGCCGCTTATCCGGGGTCGGGTCGCAGGGGCAGCAGCTTCAGAAGGGAGGCCC
>CAEGAF010108006.1:0-46274 GCA_903067075.1 Micropoecilia bifurca | reverse complement strand
TTCCATTTCTGTGTATTGTTTTGAATATTTTCCACTGGATTTGATTGATATTGACACCTTGTGGGTCAATTATTTATTTTTTAAACACCACATTATGTTTTGTGATCAACACTACACTGATGTTACTTTTAATGTATTTTAACACCAACACCGGTGTAAATGTTAATGTGACACATGTAGTGTTGAATTTAACACCAGCTGACTTGGACACATATAGACACTTTTGGGTGTTAATTCAACACTGACAGTTTTACTGTGTAGTAGTTCACCTGCCTGTGATTTAGCGTCAGTATATATACCACTTCTCTGTGAAGGCTTCAAATGTATGTTGGAGGAAATTAGTGAATAGCATCATTAAGACCAAGGTCCACAGCAGACAGGTCAGGGAGAAAGAATATCAGAGCAGGATTGCCTCATAAAGCAGTAATCCAAGCTTTGAACATCTGAAGGTCCACCTTTTAATCGATTAACTTGAAAACTGTATGATACACCAACATGCCAACACATATATGCTGGCAAGGAGAGAGTTAGTCAGAGAAAAATAAAAGAGTCCTATTGGGAGTGGGAAGGAAATATCTGTTGTTGAAATAAAACTTTAGGCTGAAGCACATTTGTGTGTTTCAAACAGCCAAGTCAAAGTTCAAATCAAAATCCAATTGAGAATCTTTGGCAAGACATAATAATAATTGCTCACAACCTACTCCATCCAGTCTGACTAAGACTGGATGGAGTCTTAATGAAGAAAGGGTAAATGAAGAAAGGGTAAACATTTGTTTATACATGTGAACAGATAGTGCAGGCAAAAAAAAAACCCAAAAGATTTGCAAAAAGTGCAAAGTAATTTTCTAGACTCAGGTATGCATTTAACATGTTCACATTTTTATTGCAATACAAAAAGAAAACTAATTTAATTCCATTTCACAATCATGTGCTACTTTGTGTTGAAAATTAAAGTTTGTGAATAAATTGTGAAAAAAATCCCTAAAAAGTTCAAGGAAAATTAATAGTTTTTTTGTTTTTTTTGCCGGGCCCTGCAGGCAGACCCAATTCGTGACAACTTTTTAAGTTTATGTTGGGTTTTAGAAACCGGTTGCACAATTAACTGAGAGTATCACCCATGTGACCTACATCTCCATGTCCCTGTCCCTTCACGTTTCTGATGCACAATTTGTATATGAAACAGGAACATGATTAACGACCCTTGACGGTGAAATATTAAATGATTCGAATGCAAATACACTGTAGGGCTGTAACCGCTTTTTGTAATTCACTTCAAGGGCAGAAATTAGACTTGCAAAACTTCACCCATACACAGGCAAATTGCACTGAGATATAGCCTTGCCGTGAGTGGCAAACAACAGGGAAATGAAACATGCACCAAAAAAAAGGAGGGACCATCAATCTAATGGGATTCCATTGCAAATTCCCTGCATTTCAGCATTGCGCCGGCTCTCACAGGGGGATAGTCAACAGTGGAATAGCTTTCAGATGCTTCAGCACAAGCGGACTGCAGCTACCCTAGATCCCATCTAACAAGCATTGCTCCCTGTAAATCTGCACAATGAAAGCCATTTTTAATTTTATATAGAAAGAATAACAGCTTAGAATAGAATAATGTGAACTCCATTAAAAACCAAATCAGCTTCATTAGACACGGTAATAGCCTCACTTAGCGATGGCAGGCACAATGACTTTGGCAAGCATTAACTCTGCTCATTAAAGCGAGTTGAGCCTCACTGTGATCAACACATGCCAGCACATGATGAATGGCAGATTATAACCTATTTTTATCACATTTGTGTACTACACAGTAATTATTTTATATCTTAACCTTGATATAGCCATGCATCATGAGGAGAAGGAATCTTATCCCATGCATTTATGTAATGTACATTGAAGCATGAGTGGGGCTTCTTTTTTTTTTTTGGAACAGCACAGAAATATAGTTTGGAAACCATGAATATATCACGGCACATCCCGTGTGAGCGCTCATTTGTGTTGGGAGAGAAAGTGGAGGGTCGGATGACAAATTTTGGGGGAGGGAATGTGATTACCGAGGCATTGGCAGAGGCAGTTGTCACTTCTGCAAGCCTCCATCTCCAACTCTGTCCAAGTGGTGGGAGATGCAGGAGAACAGGATTACAGTTGCTTGCAGATTTTTGACGGATGGCCGTGTAATATATGAAGGTATCATTTGACCTTCTTACCACTTCAGTAAACGGCTTGCTGCATTCACATCACGTCTGGAGCGATGAAAGTCCAATAACCTTTGCATCATTCTTGCTCTCGGCTGCAGAAAGACACCCTAGGAATGACTTATCTGAGAAGGGGTGTAGAACCATGAGAGAAAAACTCCACCAGGGCAGGAACAGCTGTTACACTGGGAGCGCCGTGCCTGTAGATTTATGCTTCTTCCTACTAAGATCACTTTTCCAAAGTAAAGCACTTGTAAAATAGTATTACTTGAGTGGTCTAACATTAAGCAGTGAGATCATATTACTGGGATTGCATCTTCACTTTCCTCCTTTCTCTTTGACTGGCTGGGAATGGGGCTTATCAATTTACTTAGCCACTCAGCCTTACATACTTTAAGTATTGCAGCATTTGATCAACTCCTTTGCGCCTCAGCTGGATGCCAACTTGAACTTCAAACAGGCCTCCAACCACCCAGAGCAGCAGCAAAATCATTTGAGGATGCTTTTAAAAAAAGCATAAGTACAAATGAATGGATGGATGGCCAGATAAGTAATTTGCATGTTATTACGGAATCATTTTCATGACTGAACAGGGAGTAAATAATGCTCACGTTTGATCACGATGACATTTTCATATCAAATTCTCAGAAGACGAGTCACTGAACAAAATTCCAACGTGTTAAAAGATTATTTTATTCAGCAGCAGTAACTTTGTCCTTAGAACAAAGTTCAAAGGACTGATGAATCAATGCACCTTAAAAATGGATGCAGGAAGTGGTAAAGTAAAAAAAAAAAAACCAGAAGAGCATGATCCATTGCACATCACCTCACTGTTCACACCTGGTGATTTATTGATGACATTTACAGGTGATTCCACTGCTGAGAGAATCAACGGGATGAACGCCACAGTATATGGGAGTGACTCTGTGAGCTCAGATTCGGCACAATCCATCAAAACTCACAGGATGGCGTTCCATCATTCAGCAGGATGACAATCCCAAGCGCAGAAGCAAAGAACTGCTCAGGATGGATGGGTGGAATATCCTCAACTGGTTGAGTTAAAGGGAATTCATGGGGTTTTTTGGGGGTCCCACTCGAATGTCTGACATTAATTTTTGTAATCTGCACAAGCTTGCATGTTTTCCCACCTCCACCAGTTTATAGAGTAAATATATGCATCTGTGCAGAACAACTAACATAACAAACAAATGTAGCTTTTTCTAGTGCTAATCATGAATGCATTCAAATGAGTGCATGCATTGAAGTAAAGTCTTCATTCATCTTCTGTTATAAACTTTGGATTAACATGCATTTATTTCAGGAGTGAACAACAAAAAAAACGTGACATAATCTCAGGTAGGTTTTAGCTACTTCATGCAGAAAAAGGTGGCAGTATTTCTACTCAAAAGTTGAGGTTGATGAGCATTTCCAGTTCTCTGGTCAAAGTCAGAAAGTTGATGTACATATGTCAGTCATTATGAGCGGTCCATTATTGATGCCTCTAATGCTCCTTCAAACTTAACCATGTACAGATTCATACCTTTCAGGTGTTGCTATGCCGAGCCTGCTGCAGGCAGGGATTGTGATCAGCTGTGGTTTTCCACATTAAACAGAGACAAACCGAGTCATGAAGTTGGATCTCAACGCATTTTGTCACATAAGTTTCCTATCAAACCATCCTACATAAGTATGATTAAAAATTACAGCTCCGATGTTGTCTGAAAAATAATTAACTCTAATATCACTGTGTTTAAAATGTGGATCTAAATAACAAAATTTTCACTCAGACTTTTAGACCCATTTTGCTTTCTGACAACTAAAACATGATCATATGCTAAAGACGGCTCTGTCATTAGGAATACAGCAAATTCTAATTAGTTTGTGTTAAACTAAGAAGAACATAGAACAACAGTTACTTCTGTGATGACACAATATGTTAACTGGCCCTTAACATATCTTTAGAAATTACGAATTGAACTTTTTCATGCTGTGAGACAAAAATCAGTCCTGAATGTCAGGCGGTGAACTGTGAATTGTTGAGGTTTTAACCTGTTTGGACTGAATGCAGAAATATTTCTTCTGAAAGGTAGACTTTTAAAATCCTGCCTGGATCAATCTCCTAATCAGATAAAGTAGAAAAAGGCAAAGCACAACAAGGATAATTACTCAGCAGTGCTTAATTGTAGAGTCTGTAAGAAGGTCTGTAAACGGATTACTTCTCCCTACATGGTAAGTACTGGCAATGCTGATTCAAAATATGGTAGAGAAATACTGTGTGCTTTAGGTTCAGTAACAACATTGAAAAAAAATAAATTCCCTTTAATCCAATTTCCATTGTTGAACCGTGGTCATTCAGAGTTGTTATGTAACTGTTTTTAGGGTGGGTTTTTTTTAGCTCTTCCTCCACAGTTGGTATTATCTCAGCACAATAGAGATGCACGAATCTGTGAGGGGATGTGATTGTTTAGATGCAAACTTTTTTTTCCATGCTCAAGCCAAAAACAAATCAACTTATTCATATATAAAGACCATTTGCTCACACCCACAAAAAGAAAGAAGATGCAGGCTTTGTGAGCCTTTGTGCCACAAAATACAATACCTGATTTAAACAATCCTGGTATGAAAATGTGTTAACCCAGGCAGCGTTACAAACACAGGCACTATGTCCTAGCAATTATTTTGCTACAATGAATTAAAACTGAGAATGGAACATATTTGCGTTAACATATTTCAACGCAAATATGTTAAAAAGTATGGAATTTAAATCTTTGTTCCATATGTTTTGTTTTTTTAATGAAAAGATGAAAGCTTATGGAAAAGGTTTTGTATTTTAGACTGTATTCCACATCCTATTTTTTAACCGTTCCATTAATTCATCTCCTTATTGTCATTGCAGATTCTCTATTTAAATCCTTAGGAATACATTCATAGCAAGATGTGAATAAGCATAAAATCTTGGCATAAATAATGTATAGGAAAAGTCAAGATTTTATGGGGGTTTTTCACCAATTATCCACTTTTATCCAGGGAACAGAAGTGTTGTAAAATGATATGCAACACATATTTAAAAAAACTAAAAATAAACTCTTTGAGCCATATGTACAGTTCTCATACTAATGTAGATTTCCCAGTGTAACATACTAGTCCTGTCAGTTACTCAAAATGACAATATGCTCTAAACTTAAAGTTATTAGATATATTTAAGTATGCTTCAGTTTGCTCTTCTTTTAGTCTCTGTGACAACAAGAAGAAAACATCTGATTCAGATCTTTAGCCTCCTGATGCTCCTGGCTGTAAATTCTGAAAACACAACAATGAAGGAACTCAACAGGCATGAACCTCTGACAAAGGTGTCACCATGTTGTTGTAAGTGTGGCGAGGATAAGTGACACGAAAGAACAAACTTCTTTTGGAGTATATCTCTAGCAGTGTGAAAACAAGGCAAAAAATGTATGCAATTTCTGAATTAAGTCTGTAGGGGGAACTGTAGATACCTGAAATTTTTCTTTTTTAACAATATGGGCACTATGTTCTAAAATGGTGGAGCAAATTTAGAAATATAACTTTGAAACACAATTTTTGCTGTCTTCGCTGATTTATTAATCCCATTTATATCCAGGCGCAGTTGAAAAATGGGACGTAGGGGTGTGGCGAGATTTCTTACTGCTGAATCTTGAGAAGACAAAATATTGCAAAATTTTCCTGTCAACTCACAAAATCTCTCTATGAATGCTATTTCTGTCAAAGTGGGGTTTATCTGGGAAGCATTTATAAAATACAACATTTACCGCTTTGCAAAGAAGGAGGGAGAAAGTTGAGCAGAGCACACAAGGGACGCAAATACGTTAATGAGGTCATCAGGTGTTGATAAAAGTAACATTATTCACCTTCACATTGCATAAAATTCACATATTTCTTTTAAACTCATCTTTTATTCACAAATTCTTAGATATGTCCTTCAAATGTGTCTTTAATCTTGTGTCAAAAGATTCAGATGCTTACTGCATGCTTCTCCTTCCTCCTTGTTCATGTAGGAATGTACCAGTTTGTCTCGGAGTTGAGACGTCCCGACGACATCAGGGCGACATGCTCGGCGCTGCGCCGCAGTCTACACATTGCTCAGCTCGGTGCTGTTGAGCAACACAAACACAAACACACACACACACACACACACACACACATACACACACACACACACACACACAATTTATTCCAAATGACGCACCACCTTCTGTGTGGAAGCAGACATAATCAGAGAAGGTCCAACTGCACAGGTGTGCCAGTCACTTCAGCAGTTTGCACACTCAGGTAAGTGAATCTTCATCAGTAAAGACAGATTCTCTGCATTGCATGCCATGACAGATTATTTTCAGATAATTGTGGCAAAACTTGAGACTGTTGTAGCTGTAGTTGAGCATATATTTGGTATAATCTTAAGTGGCAGTTTTCATATGGGCAACATATTTGTAGGGCATCTGAAGAGACTGCATAGCAATTTCCCATTCTGATGGAGGATTGCTGATAGAGGGGTAATCACCCAGACCCAGGACAGCATTGTTGCAAGAACCACCAGCGACGGATACATAATAGACAACCTGTGCCGGAAATGTTTTAGTTTGTTATTGCATGTGCTGAGTTGCAGACTCAGTGTGTCATAGTGCTTAGCTTACAGAGGGTCCAAGTGCAGAGAGCTAGATTGAACTGCTTCCTTTAATGAAGGAAAGAACAATAATTTACGAGGATTAACCACAGGACCAACAGTTGCCATGGGAAGTAGCCGGAGTACAACGAAAGGAGGGAGTGGAGAGTAATGAGATCAGGAAGCGTTATACAGAGGTGGGAGTGGGAATGACAAAACAACTAATTGCAGGTAAATGAATGCAGCTGGGGAAGGAAGCAGGTAGGGCAAATGAGGAGACGACTAACAGCTGAGAAGTCGAGCAAATGGAAGGCAAAAACAAAACAGAAAATGGAAGAGAAAAAGAAAAGCCAAACAGGAAATAAATGAATACTAATTTACTGAAACAAATCCAAAGCAGAAGAAATAAACTAAAATGAGAAGATACATGAAAGATTATAACTCAAGCTAAATGTCCAACCAACAAGGGATCATTGCAGAACTATCCCCTAAGGGCGGCTGCTAGACGCCTTAAAACAAGGTCCAGGAAAAATAATAATAATAATTTAAAAAAACTACCCGTCCAGGGTTGGCAGAGGGGGCCTCGGAAAGAAAGCAAGAAACCAAAAAGAATAAACCTATCCAAAGAAAGTCCATGAGGCAGAAGAAGCCAGAAATCTGGAGCCGGAACCTGGAATGACGGCGTTGATGAAGCAGCAATAAAGAGACAGATAGTCTGGAGGCCAAGTGATCATAACACTGTGAAATTAGATCAGTTCAACTAAACTACACTTCATTTACATACAAGAAGCCCCATAACAAGCAAAAAGTGATTGCATTGAAGGAGCATCTTCAAATGTCATCATGCAAATCCTGAAAAAAAATTACAACAAAATTAGAACTGCGATGATTTTGTGTCACATCCTGTGTGAGAATACAAGCACTGTTCATCTTGAACTGTTTTTTTTTCTTAATGTATACTCTCAAGACCCCACAGTTTTAAATCTATACATTTTAAACAAGTTAAAGCTCGAAGCTTAAACAACAGCTGCAATGTGACTGTTTAAATGTTTATAGCAGAAATAGACCTGTTCACAAAGCCTTATTGTAAGCTAATTTAGTTAATCACTAAAAGCAACGTTAGTGTTATTTTACAGTGCATATCATTATGCCTGAATGGAAGTGTGACTGCCATTATGATTCTCAGCAGATCTGAAAATGGAGAACAAGCAAAGAGCTTAGGATGCAGACTTCCTCCAAGGCTGAATAAGAAATACTTGGACCGAGATCCAAACACTGATCAGCATCTAAATTTAATCACTTCTAAGTTTGGCCACCTCTGATATAATCTGGTTATCTGTACATTACATTCTGAGTGAGTCTGTAAATAGTCAGTGACGTTCATTTCACGTCCTTTGCAGAAGCAGCTAAATAACAGTAAAATGTGTTTTTCTGACAGGTTTTTCTTTGTAATTTAAGGGCTAACTGGGAACTTCTTTGTCGTGTTTTTGCTGTTTTGCTTATTACACCATTATTCTCATAACTCTTTAGACGATGAGCTTCGTTTCAGATTTGGCTCCATTACGGTACCATAGCTCACTGTCAAGAGTCCAGCTTTGAACTCAGTGAAAAGTGTTGAAATTGTATCAGCACCCACAAACTCACTGACTTAATTTGACAGTGTGGGGTGTAAAGCTCGAGTGTGGTGACAACACGTATCTCCACAATTCAAAACTAATGAGAAGATGTTTGAAAATAGACAGAAAATTACTACAGGCAATCTAAGATTTCTATTCAGATGAAGGGTATGATGATTTCTTTTCTTGGCGATATTATGTGTGTGCCAATTTTATGACTATGATTAGGTGAATGAGAAGAAGAAAGGGATACTTATTTACTTTTTTTCTTAATATGCTATTTTGAGGCTGGGGTGGGTTATTTGATATTATTGGAATGCCAATATGATTTCCCTTTTCAAATTATTTTCACATGTAAGTTTTTGTTGAAGCAGATGTTACTCAGCATGTTTGCTAAAAAAAGTCTGCTTTTTAAATAGGAGCAGATTTTGTTAGATTTTCTTGTCATATCCTCCAGACTCCTCAGTGTGACGGCTTTAATGCATTTTCAGTTAGAAAAATGTTCTTCTAGAGTAAAATAAGCAGGGACAGTTTTCTCACATGATGTCTAAACGTCTCCATGTTTATTCTGTTTATTTACAGTTGAAACCAGGTACTAAAATGTCTTCATCAACAACCATTTATAAACCTGGCAATCTAAAGTGCTTTAAAACCGAAAGAAATACATTCAAATAACGAAACCTTTCAGTCTTTGGCAGGCATAAAAAGAAACAAATGTTAAAATGCAAATATAATCTTAGGTCTAATGTTTCAATCAGTGATCAGGCGAAGAGTTTATTATTAAGACTCTCATCAGATGCTGCAGTAAACAGTCTCTCTTTTTTCACTTCTGACTTAAAGGAACCAATAGTTTGAGCACTTCTCAGGTTTTTTTTTTTTTTGGGAGTTTGTTCCAGAGCTGAGGAGGCTAAAAGATAAATGCTGCCAAATCGTCACTGACTGTGGAAACTTCACACTGGACTTCGACCAACATGGACTCTGTGCCTTTCTGCTTTTCCTCCAGTCTCTACGTTCTCCATTTCCAAATTGAATACAAAGTTTGTTTGTTTTTTCATCTAAAGCAAGAGCTTTGGACTGCTGAACAACAGTCCAAATCTATTTCTCCTGAGCTCAAGTCAGATGCCTTAATGTGGTTCAAATATAATTCATGTGTGCATAGTCGGTCCCGGTTGACTCAGTTAACTCCTTGTGAAGTTAACTAAATTTGGGAATTGATCTACAACATTCTGTGACCTTTAGTGGCTTTTTGCATCTTTTTGACAAGTTTTAAGTCAGCAATTTTCCCCATGATGTCGCCAAGTGACCCAGACCGAGAGACAGTTTAGAAACTTCGGAAACAATTGCAGGTATTTTGAGTTGGAGTGAATTCGCTTATTAAATGTGCCCATTCAATATTTTACAATAAAAAAGGGCTTGAAATATTTCAGTCTGTGTGTAAAGAAGCTACACAATATACAAGTTTCACTTTCTGAGAGTGACAAAAATAGTAAAGTGTTTCACAATATCAAAATATTTTTGTTGTACCTTTAGATATGACGTGATGCTGAGGCCTGCTCCTTTTAGACTCTTTACAAAATGAGAAAGACGAAATAAAATGTTGTGCAAGTTAAGTTAGTAACCTTACATGAAAATAGCTACTCACCTTAAGTGGGTAATATCTCTAGTCAACAAATATTTAGTCAGGTGGAACCTGTGAAAAACCAGGTGAGACATCGGCCACGTTTATCTTGCCACCTCACACAGTGGGGAGGATGACAAGGGAAGTACTAACAAAAACCTCTTAAGATCACTGAAAACTGCAGCAACTGTTTCACTAAGTTTATATCACTGCAGTAAAAGCGGAATTTATTCTAATGCTTTTCACTCATCTTTACAAGGAGTGCCAATAAATGTGGAGGCAACTGTCTGTATGTGTGCTTGGCCTGGTGATCTGCCAGTTACCTCTGAGTCTCAGCTGAACTGTCTGGATCATACAGCAATGAAAGTGGTAGGAGAGAGTGACCACCCTTTCCTTCAGTCCAATTACTCCCATTTTTGCACTCCAAGGTTCAGAATGATCGAGCTGCTGGAAGAACTTTTTTTTTTTCCTAATCCCCTCTGGCTGTAAAACTGTTGCAGCTGCATGTGCATGTTAGAGATTTGCCTCATCTGGCAAATAAAATATATCTGAATCTGAATTGAGGGTCTAATTGTTAATAATGCACTTTAAATAGTGGTCGATACCTCAAGCTGTGGAAGAAAAGCTGATATTTCCCGACTAGCGAGACATTAGGAATAACGGGCCCTTGACTAAAATCAATAAAATAAGTTAAATTGAACTTGGGAGAAAAAGAAAACCGTTATCACAAGACTAAAAGCTTTTCACTTTATTATTACAATAACTGAGCATAATGTCTAATGAAAAGGGGAAATAAGGTAGCAAATGAGGCAATAATCATTATATTTTGCCGCATTTCAAAGCACTTTGTTACTCCCAAATCAGTATGAGGTGCTAATTGTTACTTGGGCTTCTTGTCAGGGGGAGGTATAACCAGTCATGAGGGATCACATCCATAATTCATTCTGTTACCATAAATTTGGATCACTAAGATGCATTTAGCAAACAACTGCAGCATTAATATGCATGGACATTGTGCAATTGGAATATCAATAAATCAGATGAAAGCATAAAGGATTTTTTTTTCATTGATTAAAGGATCACCATTTCCACTCATGCCAACAAATGCTCATTATAATGAGCCTGTTTTCCCTGCAGACCTAAGTATACACACTCTAAATCTGTTGAACTACACTGTTTTTTAAGTGCTTTGTTTTGTTACCAACTTGTTAATGAGCTTGTTCTGTAACACCTCAATTATATCTTTTCCTATCTTTTTATTTTTTTTTATAACAACTTTAGTTTTATGGTAAAAACCCAAGAAAATTTGACTGAGTGTTATAAACACTTAGCAGGATGAATTTTGTGAGATTCAAATGACTTCTCACATTACAAAAAAAAACAAGAATACAATTGCAGGCCTTTTCTAAAAGGTATCATTCCAATTTAAACATTATTAAATATAGTCCTATATTTTAAAAAAAATGCCTTTTTTAGTCATACCTTTTAACTATCTATTACCAATACAGGAACAACTGGAAAAAATACTGTTCAACAAAATGTGTTTAACAATTACTGTGTGATACATTTACTACATGCATTTTATTGGAAGATTTTAGTCATTCATGACATTATTATATATTCAATTTGATAGCTCATTATTTAGTGCACTCTGTGATTTTTATGTAAGTACTCATACAGCTGTGTGGTTTATGTAACTGCTTAAAAACTAGCCTATTTTTGTGTGACCGAGCAGCCTTGTATATTGTTTTGTTGATCTAACAAAATATAAATCATTCAAAATAGCTGTATTGTCTGCAGTAGAACAAGGAGCACAGCTCAAGCATTAGACATGTAGTCTTAGAAAGTGAAAAGATTAGTTTACAAAGCTGGATAATTAATTTTTCTGTAGATTATTTCCAGACGCACTTAACTGAAACGTACATCTTCTAACTTGAATTAAAAATCAACAGGTCATATCACAACAAAGAGTAAACATGCCAGCTTTAGCTTAGCAATTCAGCAAACCACATGCGGTACAGAACTGTCACCAGGACTGGCAATGACAGCAAGCATAAAACCAAGAGACAACAGATGTTGTCAATGTTTTGGAATGACAACCACAAATCCTGGATATAAGCCTCATGTGGAATTGGTGGTTTGAGATCAACATATAGCAACATAGCCTACAAACCTGACTCAGTTACACCAGTTAGGAGGAATTGGCCAAAATTCAACCGAGTTCTCATGAGAAGCTTGGAGTTTGACAGGGTATCCAAAATGTTTGACCCAGCCATACAGTTTAAGAGAATTTTGGATTTAAAAATTAATTTGTTTAAAAGTTTTCTCTTTCTCTCAACCTCTCTCTCCCTCTCTCAATATCGGGGTAAGTCCATGGACTGTGGGCATACAGTAGACATGAAGGCTTATATATCTGCTGCGTTCCTGTTGCTGTCAGTCAAACCGTCACCTAAGGGAAGCAGCTCATATTAACCTATCTTTGTCTTCACAGCCTCTAGTTCCGCCTAACCAGGTACATTTAAAAAAACAGCTTGTTCTCAAACAACATTGGTTTCTGTAGGTACTTTTTATAATCTTAATTAGTTCAGACCAGGTGATCTAGTCGTTTAAAATGAGACTTATTAGTTCAACATACAACTTATAAGTGTTTTCCATAGAACTGAAGCTCTGTGTGTGGGGAATGACTCGATTGTAACAAAGGACAAGGCCTTGAATCAATACTTTTTATTACTGCATCTTGACAGTGTTTTTATATTGTTTTGTAAAATATTTGTATGGACATAGCTTTGGTAAAGTTTAGTAGTTCCATTTAGGTCAGAGAGTTAAATGCAAAGACATAATGGAAACTGTAAACACTGGTTGGGTTTAGTGGATGGTCCTTTCATGCGACATAATTTAGTGAACTGCCTAAAGTACAAGTGCATAAAAGCCACTCCGGGTTTTTTTTGTTTTTTTCCCAAGGACAAATAGAAATACTAAGTGAACAGTACATGTCCTTGATATAAATGTAATGATTTTTTTTCTTAATTTAATAATGAGCTTTCCATTAATCATATGGCATAACCTTTTAAAAACATCAGCTTGTTACTGAAAAGGAGTGAAAGCCAAGAACTCAATAACTGTATTAGCATAAAAGCTGGTTATTCTGTGGTAACTGGGTCAGACTCACTGATGACACAGAGAAGGACTGAAACTTTAGCAGTTGGATTTTGGGAAATGCAACACACTAATAAATGAGTGTTGTGTGTAAAACAAACATATTTTTTTTCATCTCCATGATATTAAGATCCTAGCTTATAACATACATATTTTAAATTCTCCCAAGCAAACCTGGTATTTGTCCCACATTCATTGGCTTGGATTATGTAACGATACTTTAGAAGCAAGTGATAAAGCTGTGCAAATGTTAGGTGAGATAGCATCATAGCATTATGCTCAATGTCTTAACCTAATTAGGATTATGATATTAGAGGCGACCTACTATGCTTCCTTGAACAAGTTACTAAGGGCCATACAGAACATGTTCATTACACTTTTGCTCAAACTCATTCTCAGATTCCACATACTTTGAGTTTATTTCAGAATGAGCTGCTTCAGGGCCTCTTGTCGCTTGTCACACTGATGCTGGCCAAGCCCCACAACCCAGCATTTGCACTTGAATTTCACACACGTGGAAATGACTGCAAACAGATCCACGGTGAACATGACGCCACCTGTCAATCAATCCAGTGGGTCTGTCAGCAGGAAACGCCCCACCTGGAGGAACTGAACAGAACTGACGTGTCGGGGTTTATTATTACAAATGTGCTGCAGTCGTAGAGATTTGGAGGAAAATAATCTGGAAAAATTGTTAAACATTGTCAGTGGGGATTATATGCTTACGGCACGCTTTATTTACCCAGAGCATTTAGAGGGCAACTACAACTACAGCTCAATCTGAGCCTGTGAAAATGTAAAAGATGGATAAATGCCTGCGGCCAACCTCATGAGTGGCTGAATACAGTAATTGACGGCATGAATACATGTTCATATGAAGGTTTTTGTCATCGATGTATTGTATGCTTAGAGGTTCAATCAAAGAAATAATGTGTCAAGTTGGGTCCAAAAATATGAGCTCTAGTTTCAAATGGCAGTATTTTTTCAGGCATGTGGTACAAATATTCATACACAGCCTGACATGCATGATCAAAACATTGTTCAGTACTATTAAGTAATTGCTCACCCATAGTGGCGCGCGACAAAACTATGGCAAGAAAGAGGCATCGAGATAATGACAGAAGACGTGGCTGGTCAAATATTTTGAAGATTAAACAAATATAATAATAATAAGATAGATAAGAAATATCTTTCAGCGCTGCCAATTTTAAGCAGTAAGCAGTGGTGTAACTTACACCATTATGTCTGGATGCTCCAGGTCTAAAGCTCGAAAGCTGTGCAGGCGAAAGATACTGCCGGACTGCTGTCAATTTTTATGCAATATAAAACAAAACAAATAAAACACAATGTTTAAACTTTTTTTTCTTCTTCTTTTTTGCCACGTTACATAACAAACAAAAATGAATTTCAACAGCCAGAGATCAAAAATCCATCACAGGATATTGAAGATAAAACATATAAAAATATTTCCCCCCATTTAAATGAAACATTCATTATTTTTTTTTGCAAAAGCAATTTACTGCTCCTCCTCACACCGTAGAGTTTTAACGTCAAATTCCCCAGGGTTTCCCTCAAATAACTTTATGGGCCAGATGACTTGTTCAAAATAATTTGCGTATTTTCTTTTTAGCTGATGTTGGCTGATAAGGCAAAAATGCCTCACCAGGTGATGCAGTGAGCTTCACTTCCTTAACCTCATAACCGTGGTTGTTTGTCAGGTTTGCTCTACTTTCGCATGGCGTCATGTCAATTATACAGCTGTATCATCGTATTATTTTTCATAATCTGTCCCCTTATTGCTATCCTGCAGAAATGTTAGTTGGGACAAAATATCTGTGCTGCATTTTCTGCTACTCTAAATGCCTCATCTTAAATTACTTGGATTGATATCAGGAACAAAAAATATTGATCTAAGCAATCATATTAGACTGAGCTGGATCTGAGCTCTGGAGTGTCTCTCTCCGATTTGCACTTTTTAACATGGGTTTGATATTTGACTGTATAATTTCAAGTAATTTCTCTGTCATACCTGCTGCATAGTAAAAACAACTTAAGGGCAAAAACATTCCAGGCTACAAAAAAATTTTTTTTTTTAAAAAGTATTTGGAAATAGTGACAGTTCTATCCAAATGCTCTGCTTTATTTAGGCAACTAATAGTGAGGAAACCAGAAATCCCTGTATGGTTGATTTTTACTGTTTTAATACAGAAACAGGAAAAGCAAGATGGGGACAGAGACTTTCAGAGCTACATCCTTGACCCAGGTTAGAATGAAACAAAAAGTGTTTTAATGAACCTGTTACTGGACTGTTCTCTGATCTGAAGCACTGCGGCACCCAAGCATCTTGCAAGGTCAAAACACAGAAACATATATAGTAAGTCTCTTCGTATAGAGATAGAAGCATGCAACCCTGTTTTCTTTTTAGCATACATAAAAACAGTAGATTGTCGATAGTTAGAAACGGTTTCCTAAAGATTAAGTAATAAAAAATACACCCAAAGCAATAATGGGTAAAAATATTTGGACGATAACTGCTGTTAATGAGCTTATTTTGACGGTTCAGTGGAATTGTTTTCTGCAGTCAGTATAATACCTGCACAGTTTTCTGAACAACCTCAGCTTGGAGAAACGGAGATTAGCTTTCAGCAGAGTTAATCTGTGAATTCATAAGAGAGAATCTTGTGCCAATGGAGACTGCTTGCATCTCAAATCAACTCCAAACTAAAGAGAAAAATAATTGTGCTTTAATTTTACTTATCAACTAAACATATATCTGGTGGGACATTATTGGTAATTGTTATGTAGACAGCATTCTAAGTACATAATGTTGCAATGGCTGATTGAACTAAGACTTGAATGAACTGTTCAAACTTGAAGATCTGATTTTGATCGTATTAGTTGCAACAACAAGGCAATGCCTGGGCCCATTGCTAGAACTGAGTCAGACCAAAGCTTTAAAACTGACCAGCTGAATGCAGTATTTAACATCAAAGTGTTGCGTCTCTGTTGCTGCACACTGCCAGTCAGTTGGCGGAAAAAAATCTTTTAATTCTTTCTCTCACTTAAACAGCAGTACCATCACTTTTTCTTACATAATAAAGTACTTTATTTGTCCCCATGGGGAAATTGATTTGTTGTATTAGCATAGGTGTATCTAAATGCGTTTTTTCCCTAGACTGCCTCTAACCGGTATGGTCTCGGTCCGCCCAGGACAAATTCATTTTCCATTAGCAAATCCGGCGCAGCTCTGCGTGGCTCTTTCAGAGTTTCATACCTACTTCAGTACGAGTCGGACCCAGTCGAGTACTGAATCCAGACGATTGACTGACAGCTGCCTCAGTCTCCTAGGTTACAATACAAAATATAAGAATAAATCACAAGTACATACAGACCATCTAGGCGTTTCCTCCATTACAGTGCATTCATTTAATGTATTTAGTAGCTTAATAGTAGCTTTTTTAAAAACTTTTTGATCGCATGCTCCTTGGAGATGCTCTCATACTGGGTAATGTTATGCTTAAGAATTTGCTTGGCTTTGTCTGTGCTTTTTCTGATAGCTTTTTTCAGGGCCACAAAAACATAACATTCTTTTAAAGCTGCAAGCAACATCTGTTTACAACCCAAGTCCAGGTCTGAGCACTTAGCATCCAGAGCTAACCAGCTAATCTCAGTCTGTTGTGTTACTCCATAAAGAGAGGAATAGAAGAAAACAAATAATCTGCAAAGTGAGCAACTAAACCAGAACTAGTGGCTTAAATTTGCATATTTAATTAACTCTAGTAAAAAAATAAATATATAAAACATCAATTCAACAGTATTACCACACATATAGTCAAAAACAATAAGCAATACTATTTTTACAACTCCATTTACTAAGTAAAGCATATTATACAGATTAGTGACACACAGGCTTTCTTCTGTTAATTATGATGATTTTCCGCTTAACGTTAATAAAAATCCAACATTTAGGATTACACTATTACATCAGACCAGTACCTAAAACATTTCAATAGACAAATGTGGGATTTTAGAAAAGTATATTCAATATTTCCTGAAAGTGTGTCGTTTTCAAAAGGTATTTTTAATCTGACATGTAAGCCTCATACAATGCACATTATTTTATCATGAATACAAGACATTGGATCAATTTGTTTTTATTTTTGACTTGTTGTGGAACTGTGGCATTTAGTTATTTAACAAACATTTGTGATGACTCAATGTTATTGACAATGTCCTTTGTTCTTGCAATGACAGTTTAGATAAACACAATATTACATAGATGTGTATTTGTCCTTTTGCTTTAGTTTTTACTTTGTAGTTCCTATTTATATCAAACTGGCACTTGTGTGGATTGACTTTTGACCTTGTTACACATTGGTGTCAATCTCTTCGCTAACAGGATTAATAAAGTCACTTTTACACAAAGTTATCATAATGTAACAATCTCATACTATGCTGAAATGGGACCCAAAAAATATCTTTCTTTAAAGATTAGGGGGGTTTTTTGTTTGTGTTTTTGCAAAAGATAATAGATATTAAATGGAAAATTAAAAAATATATATATATATTCCTCCCTCCTTGAGGGATTCATGCATGTCCAACTGTAGAGGTACACTTATTTTATTTTGTCAGGATGGCTGTGCAGGTTAGACACTGGCTGCTATCCAAAACCTTCTCCAAACATCCAAAGTATCTCATTAGAAACAACAATATTAGGACCAGGCAAAAGCTAATTTTTAAAAATCCTCATTATTATAGACATTTAAGAGTGCATAAAAAGCCAGTGTTGTTAGTGTTCATAAATGATTCCCCAAACATTTCAAAGGTTGTTATAGTAGCTCACAATCACATCCTGTGCGCAGGCTGCAGGAAAAACGTCTAACAGGAGGTGTCAAGAGTGAAGCATTGGCCAAAATCTAATTTCTGTGAAAATCCTCTTGACAAGGTGGAGGTAGTGTTGTTGGCAACATCACCTTGAATATAAAATCCCTGCTATCCGAGTCAGATTCTTTGTTCATTTGTCAATATCACTTGCCATTTTTTTTTTCTTTTTTTTTTTTCTTTCAAGGGCGCATAAACGAAAGGTTGAGTGCAGACATTGAACCTAATCATGCTGATGGTAGTGGGACTCTAAAAGCCGTGGGTCATTAGCTCTCATAAAGGTCTAGATGCCGTCCCCTGAGTGACGTTTTGCTGAGGACAGGGAGATGCATCTGATGCATTTTTATTATGGACTTCACAATGACTGCGGAGGGAGGGTGGTCGATAAAACAAAGGCTTTGGGAGCAGCAGGAGTGTATTGTTTTCTCAACTGTCAGGCCTGCCATCACGAGTTTGTATTGAATCTATAATCTGTATGCAGGCCTGTATCATATATCTGCAGAGTAAGGCACTATTGTTGTTGCAGCGGCGTGCAGAAGAAATTCAGAGTGATTTCTGCAATGAAAGGAACTCAGAAACTAGATAAATGCGTGTCTGTCTTCCTTATCTTACTTAACATATTTCCACTTGGGATGTCTCCTGACTGCTAAGTCTACAGTTGTAAGACATCTGGACAACATAGTTAAGAGAACAAAAAAAACACCCTCATTCAGTACCAAAAACTGCTGCACCTCAGTGTGTTTGCCTAAATTTAAAATTCTTCCGCATGTCTTGAGCTTTCGGTTTTTCCCGTGGGACATGTATTGCGTCTCTTCCACACAACAAAGCCTGATTTATTTTCAGTCCACTCTGTGCATTCAATATGTAGTTTAATCTTGGCGCCGAGGTAGGGAACGCTTCTATTTGTCTACTCTTGGATTCAGATCAATCTTTTTCTGTGGGACCTAAAACAAAGCGTGTTTTGGATGTGCGCCACCACACAGATGAGTAGCTTAGAAAATGATCTTCAGCATGCATCAATCCGGGAATGATTCAGGTGGGGAGACTGTGAGTGGAGCTCGATTGCAGAGCTCTCCATGCAAAAAAAAAAAAACAAACAAACAAATTAGGGTGTCTGGATGGTCGCTCCAGGCGTCTGCATTTGGTTGGAATAAGGATCACAGTAAGAGATACTTAACTATTATCGTGCTTAATGTTTGTATTGAATGTAACACATGGAAAAATATATATATATATTATGAAATGCAGTGCCAGTCTTGCATATGTAACAAATCCATGTGTTTTTTAATTAATTCACTGAGATTACCAGAGTTATAATTCAGGACGAGACCATTTTAGGCTTAAACAGCAGCACTGGCGGCGAAATGGGTTTCTCTTCTTCCGTGTTCACATAATAGCACATCTTCTGTCCTTTTGAATACGAGTGTATACACTAATTTCACACTTTACTGCTTGGTAACATGGCTTACCAGTGTCACACGTTGGCTATGAGGAAAAAGATACCTTCAGAGTGTCAGGAATCCCGAAGATAAATTCCACAGAGATAAATTTACTCTGGAGGTGAAGACATGAAGGAAAAAAAAGACACAGAAGAGAGTAAAAGAAATAAAAAAAATACTATTAATGTCAAGACTATATGAAATCTAAATGTAGGCTGCAAACTAAACATGTATACTTACTTGGAAATATCACAGTTTGTTTTTAACTTGGCAGGAATGGCTATTATCATAGCTTTATTTTTAGATTTAAAGGTTGTTGGAATACTTCTTTCACAAGACTATAGTCAGCAATAAGTGAAAGCAAATAACATGATGTGTAAAGAAAATGAATTCGACACATATACGCCATGGCGTTTATGAGGAGGCGCTGAATGTTTCAAACTGTGGTACAAGTGCTCAATAAATGTTGGTATTATTGACAAGTTAATGCCACAGTAAATGAAAAAGGGGATAGTTTATAATTTTTAATTAATCAGAAAATAGTTCCCTTAGTCACATTAGGCAAATGTCATTTTGCAGTGAACTTGCCAAAAACAATGAAGAAATCCTCAAAGAGCCAAATGAGATTTTCAAATATCCCCAGAAATCAGGCTTCATACTTTTAGCAATATTATATAGAATTTTAAATTTTGAAACACTTCTTGAAACTATTGGCAAAATAAGCTTATTTAAGTAAATGTGTGCAGTCTTTTAGCCCTTTATTAAGAAAAAATAAAGCTAACTCATCTCATAAGCTAGAGGAGTTTTGTAAAAAGTTTGTTTTTACTTGAATCTTTATACATTACAGATTTGAGGTGATACATTTTAATGTTAGCAAATATGCTTTATAGTTTCACTCAGTACACACAATATTGGTATGCACTCTAACTGTAAATATGTTGTTGCACCTAAAGTTTACTTTAATAAAAAAAGTTGATCAAGTTGAAGTTAAAATCTCTTATGAACCTGAACTGCTCATGTTTTATTTTTGTGAAAGGTTAGAGTGGCTTAGGATCATAAACAAACAATTATAGACATAAGTTATTATTTACTTTTGCTGAAGAGGTATTAAAAAATTTAATAAATGCGAGTGACTAATCACTATTTTTCTCTACCTTTGATCGTATCTACAAATTAAATCTGGACTTTTGAAGTTGAGGTTTGAAATCCACTCATAGCAAAGCAAAAGCAAAATAAAAAATGTTTTGAAAAAGTCCTGCTGTGCTCCCACTTCAAAATATCTATCATGATGGTGGTACTTGGGGAAAATTTGGTATTTAGTGAGCTGATGCTCAAATCAAAGCTCCTCTGATTGGGAATTAAACAGCTCCAAGGTTTCTTGTGCTTCCAACAATAAAATTAGAATTTATTTGCAGCAGCTCTCGGAAATAATAATGAAAAAAAAAGGGAATCATTAACCAAAATGAGCCGTACCCATGTGGTCGGGATTCTGTACGTGAACATCTGTGCCGAGTGTGGGTTAGAAGTCTCAGAGTCCCGCTGGGACACAACCACTGACAGTGTTTGAGAACAACAAAGCGAAGATCCGGGGGGACTTCAAGTTTCCAGACTGACAAGCAGCTGCTGGCCAACCAAGCAGACACGGTGGTGGTTGACGCGCAAGGTTGTGACAGATGTGACAATCCCAGCAGACAGTAAGCCGAGGAAGAAGATGCATGAGGAGATCGAGAAGTACGGGGAGATGGAGAAGCAACGGGAACAGATGTGGAAGGTGAAGTCAAAAGTGATCGATAACAGGAACAGTACGGTTTGTTTGACAAACTGGAAGAGCAGCTCCTGCACCTTGTGGGCGCCAAAGTTGGCGCCCGGTTATAGTTACAACCCAGGATGTAGGTTTGAAGTTTGAGCCATTTAATGGAGAATTTGTTGTTTACTATTGCATTGATGAAATATTTAAACTGAAATAGATAAACTCGGCTTGAAGAAACTTCCGTGTTCACTGTGCTGAAAATATTGTTTCTGAATGTGTTGTAAGCAATTTGACCTTGCTATCTGTTGTCAAATAGCCTGATTTATTTTTCTACTTTCTTTCTTTGAGTAAATTTTGTAGAAAAAAAACTTTTTAGGTGCAATACCATGAAAAACTATTTGTCCTTTGCAAATTTCTTCTGACTTTGCAATTTCCTCACATTTAAATCTTTCAGACGACACAACAATTGTGAAGTGTTTCCTTATTTTTGTGATTTTATGGTGTAAAGCACTTTGAATTGTCTTGTTGCTGATATGTGCCGTACAAATAAACTTTACTTGACTGGATAAACAAACTTTTATATATAAAAATGATAACTAAAATACATAAAGTTTTTAAAAATTATGGAATCCTTTATAAACCAACATGCTCCTCCTTGTTAAATCACAAATATTTGTACATGACAAAATCTTTTGGAAAGCTGAGTTCAGTTTCACAAGCCATACCCGGGGATATTTTCTTCCATTTCTGAAGAATTGATCAATAAATTAAACTTAAATAGAAGCTCCCTGACATTAAGTAGGCCAAAAGGCTTCAAAAAGCAAAGCATAGAACAGAAAGATTTATTATTGTAACTTAGTGCAGAAATTTGGGCAAACCAGCAGCAGAGTGACAAGCATCATACTGTGACCTAAAGTAATTCAAGAACGGATTCCTCTGGAGTGATTTCTAAGGCTTTGGAGTTCAAGTGAATCACAGTGAATCAGAACCAGCTCACCAAATTGTTCCACATAAAGAATTCATTAGTAACAAAAGAACCTAGAACATCCTAAAGGCCTCACCTGTGTCAGCAAAAGTCAGATTTCATGAGAGTTTCAAGCCCAGGATCACTGCTGACCAAACAGAACACAAAGACCTATCTCATATTTGGCAAAAAATAAATAAATCAATCTTGAGCGTTCCCAAGACCTTTGGGAAGATGTTCAGTGGATTTTCCGGGTAATAGTGGGACTTTTTGGTGCACTTAAAGTAAAGCTAAAGGTTTCTGAATAAATGTCACACCTGCAGTCAAACATGGTGCTAAAAGTGAAATGATCTGGAGCCTTGGCTACCACAGGAACCTGAGAGCTTGACAAAATTGATGGAAACTGTAAATTCTGTTTTCTAGCAGAAATTTCTGAGGGAGAATATCTGGCCACTGTTTAGTGATGGAGCAAGACAATAATCTAAAACACAATTGAATCTGAGTGGTCTAGTAAAAAGTCAGATTTAAATTTAACTGAGTCATCAGGGTTTGACATTAAGCAGTCTGTAATTGTTCAAAAATCCTTCGCTGCTGCTGCATTTATGCAGAGAAGAGTCGAGCATTTTCCTCCATATTGCTACAAACGTCTTTGCCTGTAAATGCAAATGTGTGTTGGCAGAAAAAGGGGAAACACAACAAGATATTAGGTACTTTTTACACAGAGCTAGCTTTGTTTTGATATTTTATTCCCTTCATAAATAAAGTAATTGTTTGGAAACAATATTCTGTATTTTGTTTATGTTGAATCTGACTTGATCATTTGAAAAATTCTAAGAAAAAATAAAGAAGAAATCTTTGAGGGTAAATACTTTTCCACAGCACTGTGTGGACACATCAGCCACTTCCAATTAAACCTCCCCTCTCACTCAAGCCAACAGAACAAACAAAAGTTGTGCTTTCTATCAAATAAATTTTGTTTTATGTTCTATTCTTTTAACCGTGTGCAACACGAACCGAGGACAGTGACACGCTTCCCATTAGTAATCCTTTTGTTCATCTGCATAACTTCAATTTTCATAATTGCTTTGCTCAAATGGAACTGCAGGCACCTGCCCAGCAGCACTATTTGGCTGCGTTTTCCCTTATGCTGCTTTCAGATTCTGGCTAGTGATTTTTCATACTTGCATGAGAGATTTTTTTTTTTAAGACGCCCTGGTAAAATATTCATCCCTTGGTTTTGCATAAATTACATTTTGCATACTTTTACAGACGTTATTAACAGCACTTTCATCTGGGATTGTGTGATTAATTTAAACCCTGAACTATGTGCCATCTATATTTTTGTTCTGCATTCTGCATTGTTACATTTATTCAGGAAAGAAGCCCAGCATTTTAGGATAGGATTTCTTTTTTTTCTTTCTTTTTTTACACCTATATGAATATGGCTTCTTTTTTGGCAGGAGCATGTAACATCATCTCACGGCTAGCGCACCTTTCCCTCTGATGTTCACCACATGACTTTAACCAGAGAGGATTTTCAGTTTCTGTTCAGTAATTAGACTAGATTTCCATCATTCAAGCATGGCGCACAGCATTATTAGCATTCTCGAGGGGCCATAGAGCTGATTTAACCTTGCACTTATTTTTTTTTCACAGTTGGAAAAATCATCAGGACGAGAGATAATGTCATTTTTTGTTTCAAGCATTATTCTCCCTTGTCACAACCTGGAGCTTACGTCACCTACAAAGCGATTCAGTCGCAGACATTTCAATTTGAGATCCTGGCTGGTAGAAGCCAATGTAACCTTGAGGATAAGATGGATGTAGCCATGGGGTATGAAAAGTGAAGCCGATGTATAAATAGCTTAAAGGGAAAGTGAGCCTCTCAATGCATATTTTTGCTTTGCCATTTGTTTACCTTTTGTTTAGTATGTCAAACACACAGACCATAAATTCTCCTCGGCTTGAAAGGAAAACAGTCTCTGCTTAAAAATGCAATTTTTTTTTAGGAGTAACTGGGAGATGATTTTGAAAAGAAACATCCATCCATCAAATTTCTATACCTGCATAGTCCTTACAGGTGCCGAGGAGGAAAGTTTTGTTTGTGCCTTTCTTTAGCAAGTAATGAGTGAAAAAAGATGATGCAAAGATTTTTTAAGTTCTCTCCATCAAACTTTAGTCTGGACTTCATGATACTTTTAGAGAGCAAAGGTTTCCTTCTTCTTGCACAGCTTCCATCACAGTTAGCAGAACACACAGGCTGTTACAGGGTGTCCTAATCGCTGAACATGGCTGTACATCCCTGGTGGCCATTAAACGCCTTGGGTTCCTTCAGAATGAGCTGGAGATTTTCCCTGGGAGAAGGAATGTCTGGGTAAAATTTCCTGGATCTGTTACGCTTCTTGTGTGATGAGAGGAAAGCAGAAAATGACATATAAAAATTTATTCAAGATCCAACTTGATTAATGATTTTTTTTAGAAGGACTCATGCTGTACGTTCGTACACCCCATTAGCAGTGAGCTGTATTTATTGTATGTCTTAAAATCTTCCCCTACTCCACGTAGCAAAGCCAGAATTCGAGGGCAGGACCTTCTTTCTGCGCTAACAAAGTAAGATTGAAGCCCAAATTTATCTTATTTAGTTGCTCCGTGCATCTCGTTCTATCAGCTACTAGATTCAAGGTAGGGCAAGTTTCACCAACTCCTGGAAATAACAGATGAATAACATTAGGAGCCAGAGGAAAAATATATAATTCTAACTTAGGTTTATGTAGGATGCCTGAGGTTTATACAGCCATGCAGCACAAACCCCCAGAACCCACTGGCTCTTCCAAGAGCCCATTACCCTAATGTTACTGTCTCTCTTAAACTAATAGAAATGTATGCATTTTTTTTTTTGTTTCTTTTCACTTTAATTATTACCTTATTGGGTTGTTTAGTTTGTCTGATCAGTGCCTTGAATTTTTTTTAGATAAAAAAAAACAAAGTGGAGATTAATGCTTGTGAAGAGCTATGATCAAGACTCTGACTGGTGTGATTGTCATGTCTGCTAGTTTCTCAGAGAGATTAGTGTGTTAGCATTTTGGAAAGAAGGCAAACGTGAAGGTTAATTTGCTTGTGAACTTGAGCACACACGTTTTTGTTTAGTTTTTGATTCCAGGGTGTTATTTTGTTATAATTTGCTGGTGGAGTAAACATTTTATTTTGAATAGACAGTTTTGCTGTTAGTTTGCTATTTTTAATCAAATTTTGGTTCACCATAATCATGTCTTGTTCCTTGGTTGTAATTGGACAAACAAACCCCCGAGGGATTCTGTTTTCAGCTTTTTTTTCCCCCCACACTAAGTAAATGCTTATTTTGTTAATGCTTTCCAATTTCTATTCACTTAATATGCGGTTTTAACATGATATCCCATCTGTCAAGTTGCAGCTTGTAAATTAAAGTCCACAAATCAGTGGGTCACATATGTCCACTTCTTCTACGCCTTTGGCAGAAATGCAGTGTCCTAAGGTCCGGCAAACCAATCCGGAGAAAAGCCAAATGGTAAAAAGAATTACTTACTGAGGAAGAATTACTTACTTACTTTTTGCAGACTTTTTAGCCTCATTAAAAAAACCTGTTTGGTTCGCAATCAGCTGCGATGTGATTCTGCCGGGAGAATTAAAACATTTCTGAAGGTAAACATTCAAACTTGCCTTCTTGCATCCTTAAAATGTTGATTTCTTAATATGATCAATGCACAGGTGGCATGTTTATAATTGTGCAGAAGGGAATGAAAAAAATGCTAAACACACTCTTGTCACCGGCCATCACCCTCTTGCAAACATTTCTATCTAAATGAATGCTCATTAATTTACACAACACTAGTGCAGAAAGCCAATATGGAGCTGTAATTTCTCTGTCGTGAAGCATCCTCTGCACTAAAAGAAATAATGAACTGAAGTGCCATTTCTTATGATTCAAATGAATTCATACAAGTCTTCCCATGGCTGGTACTTAGATATTTCCATGTCATTTCATTCAGTTCAAGTTAAAAAAAAAAAAAAAAGCTATTGGATTTCACCACCGTCCTTATTCTCAAGTCACTTTGTCAAAAACTGAAGTGCTTCTCAGAAATACACTCAAGCTTTATTTTGGCACTGCTGCTGCATTGGGAAAGGTCTCGATGCTACAGATGGAACAGATGCTGCCAGGTTTTCTTCCCTCACCTATCTTCTTTACCTACTGCAAATTCCATTTTCTGAAAAGTTATTTCTAATTTGAGTGTTTAGCTGTTTCATTCTCATCTCAGTTGTATTTTGGCTTCAAATTATTTATGGCTTAGAAAAAGACAATGCTGTGACCAAGTATGTTTTTTTTCTACCAATGGGAATTGGCAAAGCAGAATTATGTGACACTTTAACATGGTTTACCATAGATTCCTTAATTCATGTATGACTGGACTTTGACTAGGACATGCTAACACATAAATATGCTTTGATCTAAGCAATAAAAATGTATCTCTGCCTGCATATATAGAGTCATCTGGCAGAAAGATAACACTTCACCTCAGTTAAAATTTTTTTCCAAGGTTGCCTTCAGTTTTAACCTTGACATTAAAAGGCCTTTTTCTTTATAAAATGTTGTCAAAAAGCCATATTTTTTCATCAGGATTTATTTAAAAACCAATAAAAAGATTAGACATATTAAAGATTTGGGGTTTGCATGTGACAAATTCTAAAAACTACAAGGGAAATGAATTTTTTGGAAATCACTGTTTTAAGAAAATCTGTACAACTGTATGTCTTTCATTGTATACTTTGTGGGTATGTCAGTGTATTTTGTTTTTTATTAATTTTCTCACCTGGACAATGTTTCTATCAATGATTACATTTTGGAAGAAGCTGAAGTGTAAAGGAAGAAAACAGGGCTTCCATTCACTAGATCATCTGAAATTTTATGATATCATGTCCCAAGTCTGGATCAGTATAAAATATTTAAACTCATGATGTGGAAAAAGTTGAGTCTCTTGGCATTATTGCATATTCTACAGTTTGAAACATGAAAATCAAACTTTTCATAAAATGGGGGATTTTTACATTGATTTCTGTTCAGATTATTATTATTATATTATTATAATTAGCACATCCTTATCCATGTTTCTTCTTTTTGGTGTTTGAGTTACTGGCAGATGAAAGTGCACTCATTAAAAAACAAGAGACAAGCAAAATAACAGGACATTTTGTTAGGATCCCGGGTCATTTTTTAAAAATTATTATTATTATTTCTGTTTCTTTGTTCGTCTTTTAATTAGATCAACTTCATTTTTGTTTCACTTCAGTCCAGTCTTTTCTAGGTCATTCTAGTTTCATTATTATTTCATGTTACCTTTTTATTTAGGGTTAGAACACTCCTGTTCCTCTTTTCCTTTAGTTCAGTTCTTAGTGTTTTTAGTTATGTTCCTTTCAGGTTACTCTAGTTTCATTAGTCTAGTTATTCTTTAGTGTCAGATGTATTTTCTGTTCCCCTTCTATTGTCCCTCGCCCCCTGTGTAACTTTTCTCTGTCCCTCTCCTCAGTCCAGCTCCTGCTCCCTCCACTCACACCTGTAACCTGTTATCAATCAGCCCAGTTCATTTGTTCAGTGTTCTACCTCCCCAGTATTTAAGCTGCTTTCTCAGTCACTCCTTGCTGGTTCATCTTATCACTTTCTGGTACTTCTTCTTAGCCACTCAGTGTCTCCTCTCTGGTTTAGATTGGATTACTTTTTTGTTTTATTCTGGCTTTGTCCATTTTTGTAAGTTCTGCTCTTCTTTTTTTATTTATTAATTTCCAGCCAGCTGCATTTGGGTCCTACTTCAAACATCATGACATATTTCACCTTTCATTTAGCCCCCTAAATTTACACTGGTTCCAATGCTTTTGAACTGGGATTTGAATGCTAAATAAATGATTGAAAATCCAGTTTTTCTATTTTGTATAATGAAGGTCACTAATTACAAGCTGCAATCTAAAGAATCTGTTCATAATCTAGAATAGTACATTTCAACCGGTTCCCTCTTGTTGTTCTTTTAATAAGTGAGCTTTCCTTTACCAGAGCTCATTGGAGTGGCTGGCTATCCAGTCGTCTCTTAGTGAATTAGATTAACCTGGACATAAGCTTTGCCTCCTTCTTACAACCACCAGCCTGCCACACACCAAGCTGCACTTTTGAGTCCCTCTTTGTTTTCGGAGTGTTACCGAAACCTAAAACCTGTTTTGAGGTTTTAGGTTGACCATTGTAAAGGGTGAGGAAGTGGACTGGGTGCTGCAAGGAGATGGTTGGGTTGGTCATTCTTTTTATTTTGGCTGACTTAAGTCTCTCTTGAGTTTTTGGTGTGTGTATAAATTTAATTAACCATAAGTTTAGATGTTTTTACTGGTCTGGATTTCATATGTTGTGTGGCCTTTCAGCCCCTTTAACTGATGGAGTTCTACATTTCTATAAACACCAATCTAACTCTTTGCTCTAATAATGAATGAGAAAACAGGTTTATGATTTTTCATGGAGCAAAAACACTGCAAACAAAATCCACATAGTTCAATGTTCTTAATAATGTGACTGCAATGTCATAAATAAATAAAAAAACAATGAAAGTTGAGACTGGAAAAATATGGGAGATTTACAGGAGCTGAAATCCCAACCACAGACCTTCTTACTGTCAGCGCTGACTGTAACATTATTTTGGCCGTCCCGTTGTTTATGCTGTTATGAATTCAGACTACATCAACATTGAGCATTTTAAATAATAGATGGAGCCAACAGGAGCAATTAGAAACCGTCTTGTGAAGTTGAACCGAGGAACAAACTTACTCACCTCCCTCAAGCTAACAGAAGCGCAAGCTAAGTTGAGACAATTGAATTAATCTATTTAGAAAAACAGAAAAGCTGCTATTCTTAAAAGAGAGAGCCTGTTTATTGTTAGCTTTAGCACAGTGGAAGCATTAGCCATTTCACTGATGTGAAAATCTGCCCGCCTCATGTGCCTAGTTGCTAACTAACACAAAAGGCTTAAACATGCCCAGGAGCAGAAACACTTGAAGTGGGACATCATGCTGAAATCACGTTATGGATGTAGTGTACAACACAGATGATGCAGTTCTCTGCCATAATGCTGACAAGCTGATTTCCTGCACAAGGGCGTGCTACTGTGACAGCTTATTCTGTTCTGTGCTGGGTGGCCATGTGTACAAACATCTGCCAGCTCTGGCAGTCGCTCTGTGCCTAAAAAGACGTCAGTTGGAGACAGTAGGGAGATAAATGCTGCAACTTCTGAATAATTGACAAAAGTCAGAGGAGCCTTAATTTTAATGAGCTTGGACATGCGGGGAATCTGGGGATTGTCTTTGCTCTTTTCAATTAGAGCATGGAGGTAAAAGCATAATCTAGTTAAAAAAAATAAGCCACCTTGTTTTGGGCGTTTGTTTGTTTTGGTTTAGGATTTTTATTTTTTTTCTCAGATTTGAAGCAGATATAATCAGATCTGACATTTGGTAACCACAGTCCAGCCACCCAAGCATAAAGCAGCATCCTGATTTACAAGTAACCCTGGCAAAGATAAGCAAAAAACCATCAAAATAAATTGCTCCATTGTTGGAGTGGTATAATTCCACTCTGAAATATTTAGAAAAATGTATTCTATTATTAAATACATTTATTTAATGAAAAAATGTCCACGTTAAGAAATAAAGGTTTCCAAAATCACCACCACCTCAATTACTAGCATCAGTATTAATCCAGTTTAATTTCATTTCATTTTACAGTGCCAATTCAAAAGAAATGTCATCTGAAGGCATTTTACAAGACAAGCAGATCCAATTTACATCCAGTCAGACTGAAATATACATTCACACTTTATTGCGTCCAGCTTGCTTGTAGTTCTGCCCTTGAAACTGCCATATTTCTTCACTGAATGGATTCAAGAAGGTGTTGAAAATGTTAATCTGATATTTTCACCCACACTAACATGGTAGCATCACACAGTTGTGGCAGATTTGTCAGCTGCACATCCTTGAAGACATTTTTTCCTCCATTCCTAAGTTGTTCTACTGGAAGTAGCCATCAGAAAATAAATTTACTGTGGTCAGCATCAGTGCTCAGGTAGGACGTGGCATCTAAGCAAAATTCAGTGATACTAAGTGTCCAAAAAAATATCTCTCACCATGTCACTGCCACAAGAACCCACCTGATCCAGTGGTACAAGAAGGATGGACACATGTTGTTTTTACAATTACTCTATCATCTCAATTTCCCAGCAAAAATTAATATTCTCTTGGTTTTGGTGACTCTGTGTGAACTGTAGCCTGAGTTTTCTGTTCTTAGCTGACAGGATTGTGGTCTGCTGCGACCGCTGTATCCCATCCGGTCCAGGGTTTGATAAAGTGCACGTTCATGGATGCCACTCTCCATACCTTGTTGGTGGTTCACTATATAGATGCCTAAATGCATTAAAATTATCTTAAGTGATTGGTTAATTCACTATTTATGTTAAAGTGTAAATGTTGTGCCTAATCAAATCATTACCATAATTTGCATTTCAATTTAAGTCAACTTAGATTAAAATGCCAATTTGGAACAAGTTCAACCTGTGACCTCAGTTTCGAGAACCCAATCCCAGTTCACTAGAAGACACTTCCATCAGATTAACTGGAGGAAAAAGTCTCATGAAATAAATGACTGTAACAGATGTGTATCTTTTGAATCTAGAGCTTCTTTTTCAGAGGATCACATTGTCTGGGGACTTTTAACTTGCAGTCTTATTCCCACTTTTAACCATGGGAAAGACAAGAGAACACAAAGCAACCATTCAGGTAAGGGAGATGTGTGTTGATTTCTAGAAGGAAATGGTGTCAAGAACGTAGCTACTTATCTAAATCGGCCCATGCCTATAGTCAAGGTAATAATCAAAACACAAATAAGAAGCCCTGATGAGGACAAAGATTTGCCCACACCACACACAATAACAGGGATGGTAAGACAAGTTTAAAAAAAAGGTCTCATATAAAGCTCACTGCAGCTTGATTTTCAGTCTGGGATTATGCCACTGCAATAAAAGCAGAATTTATTTTAAGGCTTTTTGCACATCTTTGCCAGAGGTGCCTATAATTGTGGAGGGTGCTGTATTTCTGACACTAAGCCATTTTTTAACAGTCAAAGTGAGGGAATTATTACTTCACGTGTGACAAAACTGTAGCTACGATTCAAAGGCATCTACCTCAACAAGCATTGTACTCACTGTGCAACATAGTTTCTGATGAACTTTAGCTTAATAAGGCCCATTTTACATGTGTGCACCTTTGTTGAAGAATTTAGGATCTGTTATGTCAGGTGATGGTGATAATGCTCGAGAACCCTCTGTGATTTGAAAATGTGTGCACACTGCGCTTAGTGAAATAGAAATTGATCCTCAGTACAGCTAGCTGTAAAATAATTATCACCAGAAGAAGGAGAAAAAAAAAGATTTTTTTTTCACAATTTGGGTCTTTATTTTATTTTTTCTACTGGCTAATGAAAAACGCTGTCTATTTTCTTTCTGTGTTGAAAAAAGGCAGTTTTAGTATGTGTTGAGATTACATGTACACACAAACAAAAAGCCATTAGACAGCTCTTGGTGAAAATAACTACACACTGTGTGCAGGGCTTTACAGATACACCATCAAGTAAATTATTATGGCATCAATACACCATATTAAGCACACTGATACTCCATTCATTTTTATTTTTTGGGGGGCTATTGAATCATCCACAAGTGCGATGCTGGGCTTTGTTGCCTTTCAGTGAAAAATGAGTCTATTATATTCTTCAGGAGCTTCACTGATGGTCCTAGGTGGTTTGAAGAACTGCATTGATTAATGGCAACATGAATTTTGCACACACCCTCTACTGGCTTCAAATAGCAACTACTATACCCTCAAATAATTCACGTCAACTCCTTTTTTTTTTTTTTTTTTTTAGCTTGTCCCCCCTCACCTCATTCTTAACACTTTCTTTTCTTTTATATATACTTGATGTGAAAGTGACCACCCATATCTAAAACATTCCTCGTTTTCCTCGTTATCTCTGCATTACAAGAAAATCAGTCTCCGGCCTACAAAATTGGGTCAGCCGCACCAATGCATTACATCATGGCAAAGCCTCTCTGCATTTGAGAGTGCAGCATTAGTTTGATGAATGAAGCAATTTGCGCGCATGAATCAAATGTATGATCTTCTAATGATTTAAAACAAACTGTGAAAAAGTGAACCGAGGTGGCTTAGCTAACACTTAGAGTACATGGAGTGTCAGATTTGATTTTATTTATTTTAAGACCGCCTGGCAGGGACATCCTCACACTCGGGGAAGACAGATGACAAGCAGGGGCTAATCAATAATCGGTGCAAGGACTATAGAGCGACAAAATGCCACAAAGGAGCACTACCTTCCTGTTTTCACACTTCAGAGGGATCCATCTGCTCCCAGGGAATACTGCTTGTTGGATTATTTTTTTAGCACCTAACGGTTCCGTGGTACAACTTGTTTTTCGTGCATAACTGCAAAAGCAAAACCCGTGGCTTTAATTTCTTACGAGTGTGCTCATCATCCGGGGCTTAGCTGGTGGCTGATAAAGTAACTAAATCATACTTTCTTTTTGCAATCTGGACGTGTTTGCTCATTGATTGTGTTTGCAGCTTTCTGTCAGCATAAATCATGAATGCGGCCCTGTTTGGCAACCGGCTTCTCGAAACACGCGGATGCATCACGCAGGCAGACTTTTTCAAATCTCCCCATGGATTTCAGCACAACATAATATGACTTTGACGAAAATAAAATCAGACATGATATTCTTTGTAATGGATTAAGTTGTCTGTCATTCCATGCAGACTATGAAACCAGTGACTGCCAAGAAAGCAGCAAAACACATCAAAAATTCTTGGCAGTAATGTGAAAATAATGTGGCTCCAGTCAATGAGCACAAACATAGGTATGGTCCTTTAATATTTTAAATGATTTAATCACAGGCGTGCCGTTTGTGTTTTTTTGTTTTTATTATTTATTCAGAATCAGTATTGGGTCAGGAATTTTGGCTTGGAGAAACTCATGAAACGATGAGGATTATTTTTAATAATGGGTTCAACCGCAAATATAGCTCAGCCGCTTTTCATAAAAGTAATTTGGAAAATGGTCAAAATAAATTTGAATAAGAAAGAGCAAGAAAAACACTTCATGTAGCCTTAAATATAATCTTGGATTGCATCCGATATCTGATGTGTTTAGAAGAGGCTAATTTTAATCTTTTTTTAAAGCAGAAATTACACAATTTCTTTAGATTTTATTGAAGCGTCTAATATTATTTTGTCAAAATACAGCAAAAGCACAGTTCCACTTCTCTCTCTTAATATTGTTTGCAACTCATTTATTATCAGCCAGTTGTCGTTTAGAGAGCCACTCCAATCCCTTTTTCCTTTTGTAGTTATTCCTTTTTGTATTAATCTTACTGGCTCCAGCCACAGTCAAATTAAGTTCCTCTGGCTTCTCCCAGTGAAATACAGAAATACACAGCTCAGTCAGAAACAACCCAGCCAGGAGGAGGGTTTTAGCGCTGTCACTCACCCTTGTGTATTTGCTGCTCACAGCCTCCCGCTTGCTCTTTACTGCGCTACAGTTTCTCCCCGTCAGCAGAGCCTACAATGAATGCTCAGGCAAGTTAGCATGGCCACTGATGACAGTCAATAAACAGTTCTCGTGGAACGGTCAGTTGTTTCTCCACTGTTTGCACACTGAGCAGCAAGTACACAAGGTTGATTGACAGGACGCTGTTCCTGGCTCTGTTTGGTTGTTTTTGACTGGGAGAGGCACATTTATCCAGATGGTAGCATTGGAAGGCGCTTGATCTTTTCACAGATTATCTGTCGTATGTTATTTTGTCAGGATAGTGGTAGTTTAAACAATTATGTAAAATTTGCAAAAAAAAAAAATTCATAAAAGTTAAGCACTCTGGCTTTAAATAACAATAACCAATGTTTTATTTTGTTTGCAACAAAGCACACAAACAGAAATGTGTTTTAACAGAATAAAAGGTTGAGAAGTTGCTGGCTCCCACTCTCTGGCTGAATGACCTTCAGTGAGACTCTTTCTGAAGCGACTGCATCTAGAAGTCAGACTGAGGAAAGTCACCCCTACTCCTTACTGTCAGCTGTGAGATGTTTGAGTGGTTTATTGCATGTACTGCCTGTCTAATGTCACCTTACAAGAATCCCTATGAGATCAAGATCGGGGATTGGACTATTTCCAGGACTTTTTGCTTTTGAGCTGCTGTTTCTTTGTGATACTCATGTGGTTAGATCATTGTAATGGTCCAGTTCTGCTTCTGCTAAAATTGTTCCTACCGATGGTTTCACATGCTCAAACGTCCTCGGATACACAGGATAATTTATGAATGGTTCTGTGATGGTGAATTGGCCACGTTCTGCTGCAGAAAAATCTCTCAAGACCATGAAACTTCCACATCCAGGTTCTACAAATGATTTGAAAGAAGTATTTGGTTTATGTCAAGCGTGTCCTCTGTTCTGGTGAGTAGGATAATTCATTTTCAAACTCGTCTGTTCAACAACATTAATCCAGAAGTCATTGTCTTTACTTGTGTTTTTTCTGGACTAGGTTTACTCCTTGCACACGACTCATGACATGTAAACTGGAGCAATGTCCTTCTGATTGTTATGGCTTGTACTTTCATGTAAATAGCAGCAAGCTTCTGTGTTCTTTGATGATCCTTGTATCATTTTCTGGTCGGTTTTCAGTGTAAACTTGCTTGGATGACCAGACGTGGGCAAGATGGCAGATGATTTGAATGTCCTCCCTGCTGAGAAAATTTTCTTTTCAGTGGAATATCTGATTTTAAATTCCTCTGAGGTCTTTTGAAATCTTTCACATACTCATAAGCTGCCACAATGTTCATTCTGAAAAACTTTTTTCAATCTCACCATTGAGTTCTATCACACTTTAACATGTATTAGCACAACAAACTTGTTTATCCTCATCATGTGAACCTGATGTGATACATCTCTGTGCAGTTAAATCAATTTTTAATTGGACATTTATTTCTAATTAATCTCTCAAACAGAAAGTTTATCAGATTTATGGAAAATATTGTCCTTTCTTTCTGTTTTTATTTTTACATTAATTATCCTCACATCAAAATATGTTACAAGAACAAAAAAAGTCATCAGAGGTTGTCCTAATATTTTGACATGACTGCATACGAAACGCTACACATGGAAAAGGCGCTCTTTCATTTTCTCATGGCTGCACGTGCAGGTTAGAATTTGCAGGTAATAGCAGAGTTTCAACTTCCTACCTTTGCCGTCTGGGTGAAGTGGCATTGTTTGAAGTTGAGTTTTGGCAGAGATGGGGGGGGAAAAAAAGGAGGAGTCTCTGTAATTCTTTCCTAAGCTTGGCGTGTGATGTTCCAGCCCTCTGCAAATCCTAACAGCTCACTGAATGACTTACTTTCAAACCCAGGGTGCCCCAAACAAAAGAGAAAAGGGTTACGTTTTTCTCAGAATTTTTTTTTTTTAGCTAGCTCTGACTTCAGACACAAATTTGAGCTCTCCAGTACGAAAATGCCACATTTTTATATATGTATAAATGTCCTCTTTAAAACTGTTATTGGCTTGCTTGAGGCTACAATTTGAACCCCTCTTTGCACTTTTTGAGTGCAATCCTTTTTGAAGTGTCCTGCCTCAGCTGACAGACACTCATCACACCCCCTGAAGCATTAATGTGGCAAAGATTCGGTGCAGGGACACGACACATTGATGAGAGAAACCGGAGGACAGAGCAACAATAGATATTTGGGAAGAGTAATAATTATAAAAATAGCTTTGGATTAAATTATGTAAAAGATTGAGAATCAAATTAATTATATATAGTCATAGCCTGAATTGCATTACATAATTGATGCACGCGGTCGTACATTATGCAGCGACTGTCAACATGTGAAATACATTTGAAAAAATAATACACGTGTGATTCTCAAAGCACTTAATGGCACCGAAGGAGGAGATAGCTGTGGGACAATGCCGGTGTCATGGCTGGACTCACATGAATCATTCTGCGACTGTTTCTCGGCTTCGCTTTGCTTCTTTAATCCAAGGCGCAACTGAAGTGTCAGAGAGAGTGTTAGGATGCCTTTGGGGTTTCAGCTCCTTATGGGTGAAAAAAAGATTAGAATGTCAAATGTCGCGGCGCACATTACAAATGCCTCGTACAACTACTGGGAACTGCAAAGGCACACTGTGCAAAGCAGAGGCTAGTTTGTCGCTCCTTTGATATTTCGAGGTTGAACCATGAAACTCGGCATGATACCGATAGGAAAAAGAAGATGTAATGGTTGTGACTCTGTAGTTCCTATATTGCCTATGATTGCTTTTGTGTGTTCGAAGCTATCAACGTCCTAGTCAGACATCCAGGTTATGCAATAACTGAAAAAGTGTGATATAGATGGCAGCTTATTGCCTGATCACCTCTTTTTACTTTTTTTTTTTTTTTTTCGAATAACAGTGCACAACATGCAATGTGGGGGTGCAAATGTTCCTGTATAGAGGAAAATTAAGTTTCAACGGGGACTGAGATGCAAAATTATGACAACAAACACTCATCCGATGGAAAAACTCATATTGTTTTTAATATTCTCATATTAGGAGTTACCACAAGAAGCCTGCCACCCATTTGTTTCGTTTTACTGTCGTTTGAAAACTATTTATTTAAGATTAAAACCACACACACACACACACGCACACACGCTGAAACACTAACACCACTTTTATTGAATCTATAAGCTGCGATTATATTGCAGTTGATTTCAAGACAGCTGCAAGGCAATGCTGTGAGTGGAAAACAGCAATGAATAGTAAGCAAAGGTTTGGTCAAAAGATCTGTTTCTCTAAATGAATAGCTGAGTGAGTGAGACATTGTCAGGCCTATAAAATGTATAATGTTTGTTTAGATTTTTTTGGATAAATATATCCATAGGTTATTGTTGCAGCGAAAAGAAAGGGCCTGGAGTTTATTTTATAATATAGTAAACGGTGAAAACACCACATCTGCCAATTACCTCTGAGTGTAAACACTTTTTGTTGCCCTCTATAAGTCTTTCAAATACCTTTCAAAAGATTTCTGCTCATTAGACCTACAAAAGTCTAACAGCTCTGTGCGATTTCCAGGATTGTTTGAGTTGCAGCCATATATCCTGTTTCTAAAGCTGCTTAATCTTGCTCAGGTTCCCAGGGGGATCCTGGTGCCTATGGCAATGGGCGACGGCTGGGATATGTTCAGAACAGAACTTTAGTACATCACAGGGTAACACAAAGACAGACATCCATTCATCCACCCAATCGCACATAAAGACATCGTGGAATCACAAATTCGCCTGATATGCATGTTTAATATAGACTATAAATAGGGAATAAAAATAAAGAAAAAAAGAGTACCCACACAAAAAAAAGCAAACTCCATGTGAACCCCCAGGTGAGACTTGAACCTAGGACCTTGTTGTGAAGCATCAGTGTTAATCTCTGCAATTTTTTCAGACAGCAAAAGAACAATTTGGTCTACCTAAAAGTGACCTTTATGGATTTTATTTTTAGGATCATTGACCAGTTTTAGAAGCCATTATCACTTCAACTTTGCATAATCATGTTGATATTTACTTGAATTCATTTTTCTTCTCCATTCTCCTGGGGTTTGAATGATTCATTAGTTATTTTACGCAATAACTAATGCGGACTGGTTCCCTTTAAAATGTTTTCTTTGTTTCAAAGAACCCCGTCTCCTCTCTAAAGGTGACATATCCTCATTTTAATCCGAATGAACAGTTAACTGGAAATGGTTTGTCATCTCCTTGTTTTTTCTGCTTTGAGTGCAATAAATATTTGAATGTTTAGAGTGCTAAGCAGCTGTGGGTGGTTAAATAAAGCTCCTAATCTTGTAAACAAGGAATAGCCCTAAAGAGTTTTTCATTAGGTCTTTCTGATTATTGATTAATTCTGTTATTATAAAACCTATCATATAAAGAGAAGAGCATTTCTGTGAGACCTGCTTCTATTTGTTACTAAAGAAAACATCAATATGTATTTAACGGCGTTTCACAAAAACCCTGGAATGCTCAAGTTCAACTGCATTTTTCCCAATATGTCACATCACAACCACAAACTCCACTGCAATGAATTGGTATTTTGTGTAATAGATCAACAATAAGTAGTGCATGGTAGTTAAAGAGAAGTAAAATGTTTCTTGGTTTTCAAAATATTTGTTGAATTTTTTTAAGTGTGCCAGCAGTTTTAACCAGCTCAGTTTACTCTGGCCACTCAAAAGTCACCTTGTAAACAGGCTCCAGTTAAAGTTTGTTGCAGAAGATTAGTAACAAACTGCATCACGGTGGCCACGGTGTTAGGAATTTGCTGCTGTCGTTGTGTCCTTAGCCAAGACACTTCATCCACCCTGCCTGCTGGTTGTGGCCAGAGGGCCTGGTGGTGTTGGAAGGGCAGCTGTGGCTACCATCCAGTAGCTTGCCACCAGCTGTGTGTGAATGGTTGAATGACTGAATGTGGGGTCCTCTGGATTTGATAAAGTGATATGCAAGAACAAGCCATTTCCCGTATGAAAACTAGTTACATTTCACAGTTATATCTCAATATATAGTCCAAAAATATAAAGCTCACGGAACAGCTGAAAATCTATCAAGACATGGTTGTTCAAACAAAAATAATCGCCACAAGACATGTAGAGGATACTGCAAACCGGAGGAGGAAGATTGGTCAAATGAAAAATTAAAAGTAAAACAAAAACAATTTTTTTAACCTGCACACAGATTGTTGTGAACCAGACTAGTCAACATCCCCCCATCGGGTGGCTGCTCCATGCTGTGCAGATTCTTTTCTTCATTAAGGACAATGAAGCAGGTAAATGGGTAGAAGAATGGAGTTAAGCACAAGACAGATTACCAGAGAACTGCCCAGGCATTAAGACAGGGGCAGTGACCCTGCGGCAATTACCTTAAACATGCAGCCAGAGCTAACTAAGATGGAGTCAAGCATATCCATGAGATACTGGGCCTGACGCAAGTCAAAACCTAAATTTAATTGAGAATTTGTGGCAAGTCTTGAAAACGCATGGCCGCCAAAGCTCCATGTAACTAATTTGGAGGTATTTTGTAAAGATGATTAAAGATCTACATTTGTGTCTGAGGAAGGCAGTTCAGAATACTGAGTTGACAACGAAAGGTGGTTACTGACCACAGGGGTTAAATAGTACCATATCCTCATACTTTTAAGCTTTCTACAAAACAAAAAGGCCTTTTTCTTTTACTTTTACATAATGTTGGTAAATAAATTCCAAATAAAACACATTGATTTCAGTGGAAATCACAATTGAATATGTTCTGAAAAATATGAATTATTTTGCAAAACATTGGAAACATCAGTTTCCAGGAATGCACAGACTGCTGAAAATCTCGTCTTTTTCCACAAAGAACCCTTTTGACTGGTTGGTCCTTTATCTTTCTTGCATTACAATTACATTTCAACAGTAGAATATTTTTCAGAGTTCACATATTGACTGTATGAAAATGAATTTTCTTGTGAAAAGGAAAATGGATTCTGACAAATTGAGCTGAAGGTAATTCTGTGTCCCTGAATTTAGTATTGAAATTTATTAACCTACTCATTACAGTGATTTATCTCTTTTTCTCTAAACTTTTGCATTTTTTTTCCATCTTATTTCAATTTTTAAAAGGAGAAGATAGTTAAAGTGCCCATCCAACTGCCCAAAACCAACTGTTGTGTGCCATGTAAGGCAAAGTGAGAAAAAAGATAACAGAAAATCAACAACAATAACAAAAAAAAGACTAAACTGATTAGCACAGTATAAAAATAGCATGTGACATTGTGGTTTGGCTCACTGAAAAGTGGGCTGTTTGCGATGTTTTCTGATGATGTATTGGTCTGGAGAGATTTACAGCTACATAAGGGGTCACTGTTTTGGGTCCACTGCACAAAACACTTTTGGAGTCTGTCTGATAAATCAAAGAGTTGCCCTTGCTCTTTGGCATCTGACAGAACAAGATGGAAAACGAATCTGAGGAGGAGTACTGCTAAACTTCTGCTCAGGTTAATTGCACATGATCGGTGTGGAAAACACTCCGGTACGGAGCCATTGTTAAGCACGGTGATGCTTCACTGTGTGTGTGTGGAGGTGGCGCAGCCTGGAGAATCATGGTCGAGGATGCCCACGAGGCTGTGTGGTCTTTGAAAAGGTAGGCATTTTGGAGAGGAAGCAGATGGCCCACATTAAAAGCAAAGGGCCCTTGTGACTGTCCTCAATGGCCCTGTAGAGAACTAGGTAATTAAATGAGAAATTTAATCAGATTCCTCAAATTAAATGTCCAGCTGGATAGTTCTGCAAGAACACCACTGACTACACATTTACCTAAGGGAGTATCACCAGTATGGATGCGTAATTCTCCAATCGGCACACACACACATACACACACTTGCCACGCGATGATAGCCTATTCCAGGTGATGATTACTGCAAAAGTATTCCATTCACAATTCACCCAGCAGGAAGCAAAGGGGCATCATGTGTGGCCACAGAAGGGTCATTTTTATAATGGGAGCTGGGGGGAAGCAACCATTTGCAGGAGGCTTTTTTCTGAGTCCCAGACAGGGCTTTCACACACAAATATTGCATCATGTTTAAATCAGTATACGGTTATGCTCGAGATAATAGCGGTCCAACATCCCTAACCAAATCAGTCACTGTTTTTAGGAGAAGTTATCACGATATACACACTGCTGATTTCATTAACTGAAACGTGGGTGTGTTTAAAACATCAGCAGGCTGATATTTAATCAGAGAGGTCATTCACTTAGTGCCAAACAGAAGTTAAACATGCAGATGTTATGTAAGGATGAAGTCAGCAAATATTACAGAGCCTCTGTAAAGTACATTTTACTATGAAGTAAAATGTATAATTGCAGAAATTGCTCAGAAAACCAGTATTCTTTGGTCAGAAAGTTTGATGAAGAGGAAATAATATACAAAGAAGTGCAAAAAATAGACTGAACAGCTAAAATGCTCTCATATGCTGTAATATGGAAACCAAAATCAGAAAGCTGTGAAACAAAAAAGAAACTACTATTCAAATGGATCAAAGTAGAGCCAAAGTGGCAAATGTTCAGCCAGTGATTACTGGCATGCCAATAAGAGAAGGTCCAAAGTTAAGTGCTATACAAGTACTGTGACAAATACAAAACTTCTATCTGAAGTCAAGGTATCATCAAGAAACTCATGTAAAGTTACATTGTTGGAAAAGAAAAAACATTCTGCACTGGGTAGAAACAAGATGAAGACTGAAAGATTTTTTCTCCTCTCTAGTATAAAATAGTAGAATTTACATCCAGTACAAAACAGTAAAATATTTAGATTTTGGCTCAAATGTACTGCTAGGTGGAAAATATTGGTGCTAATATATAACCAACATGCTTTCAGTACTGTAGGCTACAGTTAACACCTAATACTTTTAGATTAACATGTGTGGTATTAAAGAATACAATACTAGCTATACTGTGATTTACTATTTTGAAACCTTTTAATAAACTAGACTTTATTTGAAAAGAGCATATCTTATTTTTTATGCATTTGTGCTTCTAGCAAAACATAAACTCCTTAAAGATTACATTTTATTTTGAAAAAGTTTGTGAAATTCATAACAGTCATATTCACACTTTTACATGGATACTCGAATGATTACTCCTTTGTAGATAGTCACCTACTGCAGCCAAGGAAGTTAATGTTTAACTGTATGTTTGCACACTTCAAAGTACTTGGTCTATTTGTCTAGTCGACACCTTGTCAGTTTTATTGGACAAGTGGAATGTCGTTGGCTCTATTTACATACAAGTGTGCATTCACCTAAATGTTGTGCCAATAAAACATAACACAACTTAGTTAGGCACCACTGGAACAGGCTTTGCTCTGTAGTCCACAGGGTGTAATAGGTTGTAGCAGGCAGATTATCTCCAAGTGTTTGCATGAAGAACTATTTAGTGATGATCAGAGGAAAGGTCTTGTCTCTCGTTAGGTTTATCTTGGTCTTGTCTCTCGTTAGGTTTATCTTGGTCTTGGTGTGCCCTCCTTCAAAGTTAAGATCTTGTCCTTGGCTTTGTTTGATCTCGACTACAACACCTACTGTAGTACAAATAATCTGATTATAAGACAAAAGCCTGTCTGGAACAGATTTTTGAACATGTTGAAACAAAATACTTCAATATGGGCACTCCAGCTCACACACATCAAATATACTCATTACTGCTAGATAATGAACTCAAAAGTTGCAGCTACCTCCCATTAAAGTCGTTGCTTAATCCCACACAAGGATATGTAGATGTATTATTTACCTTGGGAGGTGGGACAGTTGAATCTGAAACCTAAGGCGTTGTTTACCATCTGAAATATTTGCCTAATAATTACTGAACTACTTGGGCGTAGTTATACAGTAGTTCTCTGAAATTCAATTCCCAGAATATCCCTAATAATGGAAAAGAAAACAAAAGGGCTGCATCATGAAAAAGTAAAACACCTGGTCATGATGCAGAAGAACACTATGAATTCCACCTCCACCATTAACAAGGTTTTTGGACGTGAATAAAAATGGTACACATATGTATGACATGTATCTTTTTCAAAATCTCAATGTTTTACAAGATAGGAAAAAATTTGACAGTGCCAAGATTATACTATTTTCAAATGAATGTTGATAGTTGCAGTACAGAGACCCAAGGACCTTTTGTCATTGAAAACTGGGCTAAGATTCCTCATGCACCAGCTAGCATAGAAAGCTAGCTGGTGCATAAAGGAGTTGAAATATGCCTAGACTGCAACAGTTCATTAAAACTGGCATTTTGTGCTGAGTTTGGCGAGTCTGCTTTTAATAACACCAAATAAATCTCAAAGGTAATTTAAATGTAGTAACTCAAGCTGTTTTCTTCTGAGAGTGATTAAGTTAGCATTAGTTTATTGATTTAAGTTATGTTTTTAATTTGTTTAGCGAGGAAAAGTGCCTCCTGGTATGTGTATATATATATATATATATATATATATATATATATATATATATATAAAACCAATAAACCTAACTAGCAGTGGGGAATAAACTAATCTGAGGTAAATGTAGAACTGCACACTTAATCTGGAAGTTGCTGCATATTTCTAACTGCAATTTATAAGACAGTCACTTGGATCCAGTGCAGATTGTGCTTAGTCCTAGACAAGAAATGTATTTATGAATTTATTTGAAGTGTTTCCTATCATAACATCTTAGAAACTAACCTCTGGGTCGGTTCCCTGTCATTTTGCATTCAGCAGATCCAGGAACCGCCTCCGTTGCGCCCGCCCCGTCCAGACTCCCTCTCTCATGCCCCCCTCTCTCTCTTTCTCTCTTTCGCACACACACACACACACACACACACACACACACACAGTCCGTCCGGATAGGATGGGACCAGAGCAGAGCAGTAGCCACATATCCGTGCACGCCTGACCGCTAAGACTACTTCCTGGACCAAAAGAATGGGACATTTCCAGCAACACTTTTCTCCTTCAACCTCGGTCTCGCTGACGCCGCGGATAATCACTTAATAATGACCGCGTATGATCAATAATATTCGACCACTTTTTCCTGTAGTTAAAGACAGCGATTGATTGCCGATTGACTCTCTCTCTCCCCCCCCCTCACACCTCTCCCTCCCTCCCTCTCTCTCCTCCTTGCTTTTTCTCCCTTCACTTCGGGAATGTCGCTATGTGGAAACCCGCTGCAGACACGGAGGACTCCAGCAACAACAAGAAGAGATTTTTGAATCGTTTTCGCTCAGCCTCTGCGTGCTCGCCGCGTTATTCCCTCGAAGCGACGCAGGGCAGCCCGTGCTCGGTCCGGAGGCGAGCGAAGCTGGCTTTTTCAAATCAGTGACTGTATCCTGTGACCGTCAAACCGCTTCTGTACTTTGATGCTCTCTGCCTTCGTGGCCGCCGTGCCAACTTCGGCTTCAGCGTGTGATTCTTTCTAAAGGACAAGCGGCAGCAGAGGAAGAAGAAGAAGAAGAAGAGGAAGAAGAAGAGGGGAGAGGGGGGTAAAAAAAAAAGACTAACTTAATCACCCGTTGCCTTTTCTTGTTGCTCTCGATGAGTAGTCTAACATGCGGAAAATACGGGAACCGAGTCACTGGTGGATTTTAACCCTGCTGTTTTTAACCTTGCCCGAACACAAAGACTGTCAACCCGGTAAGTACTTGCAACAAGGGTTTTTTTTTTTTTTTAGCTGGTATGTATTAAGCCGATAGAGTCGCTGTCTATTGTTGACGCCAGTTTTGCTGGACCACATAGGATTCCCACCTCCCGCTCCGCTCCCCCCCCTCATATGCTTTGTTGAATTGTTCCCTTGCTGGGCCGAGCCGACATTAAAAAAAAAAGAGCGTCCGACGTTTGGACACGTTCAGCCTCCGTTGATTTGCGTGCGTGTTATTGATTATGCAGCTGGAGTGTGTGGCGCAAACTATCCCTGCGTCAACGTGATACAGCTGAATCTGTGTCCGGCGGCTCTTTGACCTTTTTTTATTTTTTTTTTCCCCCCCTTTTTGCTGCTTTCGCGTTCGGCGACCCAACGTCGGCTTATTCAGTCGAAGCGGAATTTCTTTAACACAATAAAGGGATCTATTAAAGAGGTTATTCTTTAAGACTTCACACCCCCCAACCCCCATTATTCACATCCGATTAATCAGATTGTACAAAGCCGCAGGGTTTTGTTAGTTTGGACGCCGCCATATGAGGCGGCCCAAGTTTTATTCCCGGCTTACTGTAGTTGCGGCCAGTTCAAGTCGACCTGTAATTTTGCGGTCATGTGTTGAGGTGGAGGTGCTGGGGGGGGGGGCGAGGGGGGCGATAGGCAGCGCTGTTGGGTAGAATATAGATTGTTCAGTGTATGAGGGGCGATTAATGCCCCTCTGCATACGTCGATAACCTGGTAAACTGGATTTACCAGTTGTCTTTTTATGCTGCAATAAGCAGGGTTGGATTTAGGAAGACCCAGACCCAGGAGTTAGTTTTGGTGCCGTACTCGCGCAGGTTTCTTTTTAAATATGAAAAAATTCCCACTGAGCAAATACACCTTTTCAATACTGAAGCTTCACCTCAATCTGCTTAAGTAACTGTTGCGTCCATGCATTGCCCAAATTTAGAACTTTGTACTTCATCCTGGTTCAGACCAAGTAAGACTTAAGTCCGAAATTGGTCTAGGTTTAGATTTAGAATTGAATATATGTAAACTTCTCTATAACGTCTATAAATACTTCAGAATTGCCTGAAAGGAGATGCCAAAACATAAAAACAGCCTTATCTGATTTACAATTATAAATTAATTTCATGCTTTTCTCAATTGTAATATTTTGTCTACTATTTATTTGTGGAAAGAGTGCTCTGTTCTTATTAGGTAGAAAAAAAAGAGAGTTATAGTAGTATGACATTTTTTTTATTTATTTATACTGTATTAAGGGGTGGAAACACCATGTAATGTACACTATAAAATGTTAAGCATTCAACCTCTATATGTGCTGACAGCGAGATGCTTCCTCTATAACATCACATTTTGTGTCCAGAGAAGAAAAAAAGTCAGTGTTCCAACCAGAACTATCTGTACAACACCAACCAAAAACAGAAAAAAAACATTTACAACAATAATGAAAGTCTGACCAATACAAGGAAACAGTCCTGTAGTTATTTGTACATAACAAGATACGGTGACATATTACTAAAGCACTAGTTAGAGGTGCTTTGTTGGAGATCAGTGTGTGTGTGTGTTGCCTTTGCTGCGCAGCTATTCCAACGCAGGATTTATCTTACTGGAATGCTATTGGAAAAAATTTATAAAATCTGGAATGTCGGGAGTAGCATGCACTTGACTTAAGAATTG
>CAEGAF010108005.1:0-31247 GCA_903067075.1 Micropoecilia bifurca | reverse complement strand
TATATATACACTTTTTTTTTATCCAGATAAGGTTTTGAAACTGTTAGGTAAGTTTATAGACCCAGTCTAATATTTGACATCAGAAGGAACAAATGATGATGACTATTAGTTACTGAGTAACTAACAAGCCTCTGCACCACTTGACGGCATCTGATTTAGGTCATTTATTCAATTGACACAGGTGTGTTGGAGCAGGTGCATCTAAAACATGTGAGATCATGTGCAAGTATCTTTGAGGCTGTTCCTGTACACTTTGTTTCCCCCTTTGGAGATCCTATGGTACCGATGCACATTCCTGGGACGTCATGCCGTGAAAGCAAGTCTTCAAAATGTCCCACTTCTACAGAATTTTTCAGAAAATGGAGTTCATCTTGTTTGGAAACTGCTTCACATCGAATCCTATACCAGCGAGCAGCAAAGGCAGTCTAATTAAAGTCATTGTCGATGCTCAACTAATGTCTGAATTTTCCAGATTGGCAAACTTACTGAAGCGTCTGCTTTTTCAGAGCTGCTCCCACATGCATGCATCAGTTAATGCAAAAAAAAAAAAAAAAAAAGGGAAAAGGAGGGAAAACGATTGTTTGCTACTCAGTGGCGTCCACAAGGCTCACCGACAAAACAAATCTGTGCAAAAAAAAAGAAAAAAAAAGAAAAAAACCCATGACACTTAAAATAGGTTGAATGCATGAGCAACCATAAGGAAAGTCAATTAAATTTGCAAAATGCGTTCTGCCTAAAGTTAAACTCATATCCAGGATCTTTTGGTGATGCGCAATAAAATGTGAAAATTTGTTTTTGGTTTAAATAACTGGGCCTGTTTCATAAACAATTCTTGCACTTATATTATAAATGTCATATATTAATTTATCATTTGTTGCATTCCTTTCTTTTTATTGCAGACTTCAGAATCACCTACTTCAAGTACAGGTATCCTTAAGGGAATATCAACAATTTATACATTTTTTAAAAATCTGTATTATAATACTTCCTACAATCCAATATATTACTTCAATTTTAATTAAAGTGTCACTATTGTCATTTGAAAATAATTTTATTTCTTAAAATATAGAATATTATCTGCTTATGAATATCAGATTATCTAGCACCCAATTATGTTCCACCCTGATTACTAGAATATTTTCCTGTTCAAGTTTCAGACTGATGAGAAGTTGTTTTTTTAATGCCTTTAAATATTATAATATACTTTGTGTTGCACTGTCAAATAAAATCCCAACAGAAAACGTTGGAAGATAAAGGTTGCATTGAGGCAAAACATAAAATAACTGGGCCTGAAATGTGATGGAAAATCTTAACATTTGAAATGTTCCCCCCCCCGACATTTCTTGACAATGCAAGCTTTCACAGATATCACAAAGTGATATCTTTGTGAATCACTCAATTCAAGCTACATATCTGGGTCATAACTCTTTCTGGCTTTAAAAAGGGGGGATGCTACAAGTTTACATATTTACTTCACGTGCAAAGAAAAAGGGAACAACACACTGAGGCGATGAGGAAAGTATGAATGTGACTTACGGGAGTGATGGTGAGCACATCCGATCTGCTGAGACAATCTCCTCCTGGGGCCTCGTCCCTGAAGTCACAAACCGTTTCATTTGGATGGACCCAATCGCCTCACAATCTCAGAATAAGTGTGACGTTTTCTCTCAATTGGAACTTTTCCGGATGTGTGTGTGGTGCTGAATGCGTTGTGCACGGTTACCTGTTGCTCATTCTGAAGCTTTGAATTAGTCGCCTGCCCTGTTGCTGCTGCTGTTCGACATTCCCCAAATTCAGACTCTGGCTCCGGCTGCACTTCTTGACGCTGCCTCTTCTCGTGAGAAGAGGGGAGAACTCGTCCACGACTCTGATCCAGGAGGGAGGGGGAGAAAAAAAAAAAAAAAAAACGTCAAAAGCGACGATTTGGCTTTTTTTAAATGAGCCTCACAACGGCTCAGATCGATATGCGAAACAAGGTAAAGAAATTAAATCGCTGATGGGAACACGAGTTGGAGGCGCAGCGTTTTTAGAGGCGCCAGCGCGGATCAGAGCGTGTGCTGACAGCAAACATCATTTCATTAAAACCTTCAGCTTCATCGTTCTGTCTCAGACAGAAACAGGAATTCGGCTTGTAAAGCATCAACAGAGTCGTGTTCGGCTCTGCAGGAGGCCTGGATGAACAGCAAACAGGCACAAGGAGAGTTGTTTGGTTTCTATGAATCCAGTGTAATGCGCCTGTCGGTAACGCCGCTCTTCAAAGCAGGTGTTTGAAGTGCCACGGCAGAAAATTTACAGCCCTGAGCAAAACTACTTACACCCTTTGATTTTCTTCTTCCCCCCTTCATATTCCACAACTTATAATTCCACAAAAGTTCAAATTATTATATTGGGATTTTATGTGACAGACCAACACAAAGGAGGGAATATGTGTGGACAGGAAGTAATGGCGCACATGCCGTTTAAATAAAAATAATTATAAAAGTAGTGAAATGTGTGACTTGCATTAGAATTCACTCCACTTTTCTCTTATATCCATATAATTATAATTTAACCTCAGCTGTTCTGTGATTCCCTGACAGGTCGGTTTCAGCAAATCAGCAAGCAACCTGCATTGTGAAGATGTTGTGGAGAATTTAAAGCAAAGTTAGTTTACGAAGCAATATCCCAAGTAAGTTAGGACATTTGCTGCTCATGCCGTTACAAATTCGCGTGTGCCTGCTCATTCTGTTGCCACTGTGGAGGAGCTGCAGAGTTTCACGGCCTAAGGTGAGAATGTCTGTGTCAACTCTTAGCCATGCACTTGGTGGCCTACAAGCAAATGTCAAATGAAGACTGCAAACTATGAGACTAATGTGCTTGCAGCGTCAAGCTGAGCAGATGTCCACCTTCCGCCAGAACAACCCAAAAAGAGCCACAGCGAAATGGCTTTGGATGGGGAAAACATAGTCATATGCTAGAATGACCTAGTCAAAGTCCACTTAGATCAGTAGAATTAAAATGCAATGTTCTCCATCCAATCCGAGCTCCTTTGCAAAGAAGAACGAGCCTGAAGATGTCTGTCTCTAAAAGACGGTGGAAGTGCAACTCAAAAAAATGTCAGCTGTTCTGCAGAGGGAGCTTTTTAGATTTTTTTAAAATATGTAACTAAACTACTAAATAAACCTTGCTTCTTTTTATGTTTCCACCTTCACACAACTTTGAGTTGGCCTATATACCCCCATAAAATCCTTGTAAACAGATTGAAGCTCGAAGTGGTAACGTGACAAAACGCGATAAAGTCCGAGAAGTGCGCGCGCGTCTGACTGCGGCGCTGCGTCTCTGAGCTACTGCTAGTCATTCTGCCGTCGCTGGGCAACAGCAGGTTGGTTTCACTTTGAAAACCAAGCAACTCAGTCTGGCCACATATATCAGCCACCACCAGGGACCAATTCATCACCATAAAAGACGGACCTTACAAAAGGCGAGAAGCCTCGCGAAAGCCTGACAGCAATACAAGTACAGTTTACATTTAATTTATTTATATTTATATATAAAAGGAGAAATACTCACGAACTGCCCCCTGAGAGTTTCCTGCTTTTTTGAGTCATGACAAAAGCAGACCTTCCACCTTCCACACAAAGTAGTCAGTCACCAACAACACGACGGCGAGGTGATGTTCTCACTTCAGCGCAGACTCATTAGCTCTCAGCGCCTGGCGGTCCAGTGTTTTCCTTTTCCTGGAAGTCGCTTGGAAATATTAAGCAGGTGACGGAAAGAGAGGCCGCCCACTTGTTCGAGGGACACAGGTGGAGAGGAAGCGCCGTTTCAAACGAGCCAATCAGAGGCAGCCTGCGGAGGTAAAAGCCGTGACGGTGGGCGTGGCCTGCTAACACGCGCACATTCAGAGAAGGTATGTGAAGATGGCGGCGAACCTTCGCATGGCGAGTCACGCACGAGCCTTTTAACCTGTTCGGCCTGCTGCAGATAGGCGTCAGAGTGATTGACAGTCCCTGACTTAGCAGTTTTCTCAAATGCTTACAGGAAAAGTTTCACATTCGTCATTGAGGTAATCAAACTAATCAAAAGCTGATTATATTAAAAAAATATCCTGCTGACTATTTTTATTTTTTTATGTAATCAGATCTGTGTCAAATTTGTACTGTTTTTTATGTGTGTGTGTGTTTCCAGTTTTAGTTTTATAGTTGTGTTTTAGTTTAGAAACTGAATTTTATTGCACTTTCACTCAATTGAAAGTGCAATATTTGCAGCAGCAGTTTCCTCTGACAATTTGCACATCTGCACACATCTTGGTCCATTCTTCTTTAAAAAAAAATACCTCGGCAAATATTAGGAGTAAATTTGATTGATTTTAACTCTGATCGCTTCATCCAGTTTGTCATCAACTCTGACCAGCTTCTTTGTCTTTGCTGTAGAAACAAACAACATCAAAAAAGCATCCATTATCCTGCCTGCCACTGCTCTGTTGGATGACATGTACAATTTTCCCAGTCAGTGTTGCACATGTAGACCATTAACTTTTAAGGAACTTCTTCTGACAAGATGTCTTTCTCCATTTTGTTTGTTTTGACCATTACATGTCTTGGGGAAAATTACCAAAATGGCATCTTCATTAGTTTTTCTGTCAGCAATAGATTTTGTTTTATGATTCGATGTGGAGCGAACATCTCTAATAAACACGTTGACCCACCTGAGTTGTGGATATATCATCAGCTACCATAGTCATATTTGGGTAGGTCTCTAATTGTTTAGGTTTACTAGTTTTTTCTTATTCCTTAATTTTTTTTTGCTTTTGAGTCACAAGCTTTGAACATTCCTGCTTTTAACATGACAGAATGTGGAAAGGCTTCAGAGCTAAGAATACATTTGCTGCATATACTGACAAAGATATGAATATGACAAAGACTAGCGAAAACCTCTGAGTCTTCCTGATGAAACGGTAATTGATTAGCTTCTTCAGACTTAATGGTTGACCAGCTGAGGTCATTTTTTTCCAGCACAGCTTTATTCTGGACCTCAGTTCAGTTCAGAACACAAGATTCTTCAAACAGGGCACAGATGCTGCAGGCCAATCTGCTAATCTGATGCCAGCATTTTATTCAAAAGAACTTTGTGTTGTTTATCGCTGTGACTCGCATAAACTGTTGCTGTTGATGATTTCAGTATAAATAATTTAATACAAAAGAGTGCAAAGCCACGGAGCCTGTCTCTTAGAGAGGAAGCGCAGCGTGAGGAAGAATGCGTTGCGCTGTTTAGATAAGCATCAGTGAAACGCAGACGTTCCACATGATGGCGTCCACTGCAGACACGGCTACTATGCCAGGGGTCATCGGGCAGATTCTCTGATTCTTCTGAACGAAATGATTTAGAAATTACTTAGATTCAGAGGTAAAAGAATAAAAAGAATGTGTGCAACATTGCAAAACCAAAGACGGTGATATTTTTTTCAGCCTTAAGACTTTAATTGCCCATAATTCAACACTGTGACATGCGGCCTCCTCAGGTACTTTATCTCTACATGGAATTTCTTGTTCTTCTCATTTTTTCTTTGTTTTTTTAAGAAGAACAGCCTTGAAACCTTCTGGCTTTCTGAAAAATCTCGATGAAGCGGCTCAACAGAGCAGAAAGCAGGAAATAAAAATACTGTTTCCACCCGCAGTGTCTAGTCACATAAGGGTGTGTGGTGTGAGCATATCCAATCTGGCCTCTGCATCTCGTGTGAAGTAAAAAAAACAAAAACGTGAAACATGCAGAGCTCATTTGAGTTCATTGTCAGGAACACCTTAGCTTGGATCAGACCTGGGAGTGTCACGCTCACGCAGATAATTAAAGATTACACTCCATATCGCCGATCAGCTGATCAAGATTCCTTATGTTTGCTCTGATTTGAAGTTCGAGGAAAAGCTCCGCCGTTCCTGTGGCTCCACTGCACCTGCTTTAATAATCCTCACACCTGAGTTTTACAGAAAAGCGCGTCAAACAATGGAGCTGAGTCAGGAAGGTGAAACTGAAAGTTTCATCTTCAACAAGTAAAAACAAGAGAACTAAAAACCTCTTTCAGTTTAAGAGTGCATTTACTGTGCAAATTGCTGCAGCTTTCTGTTAATTTGTTTTCTTTTTTTTCTTTTCCCCCAATGATGTAACGTGATTCTGATGAATAGTTCTTCAGGTTCAAAAGTTATCTCAAAGTTTTTTTCCATTATCTTGTTGAAACAAATAATGTGCTGTCAGTGTCAGAAACAAGGACTTGACATAACCGTAAAAAAGCAGCGTAACCTTTTAAAGAATGACCCTTGTGCCAAAAACAAGTATTTTTATGACTTACTATGTCATTCTTTTGTATTTAGCAAAAATAAAGATTTGCTAAAACTTTTTTTTTTCTTTTTTAAACAGGCTACTGGCAGCAGCTGGTGAAAATATAACATTTTCTTCATAGATCCTTCTGTGTTATGTGACTGGAAAGAAGGTTTCTGGTTCACCTTCGTCATGGGTGGACGGAGAGGGAGAATTCTGATCCGGTGAGGTCTCCAAAACTACTGTACTGAGGAAACAGCTTTATTAACAGATTAGTTAATACACACTTTTAGTTTTTTTTAGGATTATTACCAGACCTAGATCAAGTTTAACCAGTAGAAACTAATGAAATCTACTTTTTTTTTTGTTTTTTTGTTGTGTGGATTAAGTATTTGTGAAGCATGGGACTTAAATATATATCTATGTAAAATCTACTGAATTTATTAAAAACAATGAGGATTTTGTCATTTAAATATGTAATTTTACCAATACTTATGCAGACACGTTACACACTAATTTCAAATTCTCAACTTAATTAAAACAATACAGAAACCCTGCGATTCTAGACCTTCATATATGAAAATGTTCCACAATCTGATTAGATTCAAGTTCAAATGTTTCCCAGAAGCCACAGCAAAGACTCAAATTTTCTGTCCAAGTTGAAGGGAGTGAAGTTGCGATCTGTTCTCTGCTGTTCGATACTTCTGATAAAATGCATAAGAGATATAAACATCGGTCTGACAAAAACAAAATGAGTGGAAAGACTATTAAAAAAACCCAAGACCATTCTAAAGATGAATCTAAAGCATGATAAACAATAAAATATAAAACACTGTGATTCTAAAATGTTATATTTCACTTTTGATTGATTTAAAAATATTTTATTATTTCAGATATATTGGTTTGTGATTTTACTCTTCTACACCTTTGTCCAGTTTGAAACATTTTATGGGTTTCACTTTTTTTTTCTCCGCTTTTACCATTTTGTTCTCCTTTGTGTTGTACACAGCAGACAGTGACTTGGTGACATTTGTGAAAAGGTCTGTCTGTCTATGAACTGAGATATGAAAGTTTTATAAAACACATTAGACACATAAATGTATCGTATGAGTAACAAGGCATGGTTGCAGAAAGCTGTAAAAGTGTTAAGATTTTAGCAGCTTTGAATGCTGAAGAATGCTGTTTGGAAAACAAACACAGGCTACTGCCAAAAAAATGGAAAGCCGATACTTCAAAGTAAAATCGCAGCATAATGGAACTTATAAATATAAACAAGGAGTCAAAATTTAAAAATGGCACATTTGAAGGTTATCCTTACAAACAGATATGTTGTTTGTGCCATTTTACATAAATTTAAGGAATAATTAAAAAAGTAATAAAATCTCCTCAAAAATTTGATTTATATTCCTTTAAGACAAACGACTTGCAAAAAAAGAAACATCCCAGCATATCGCTAGCATCTCTGAAGGTTTCATCTCTACGATCTACATTTTAGACATGATAAAAATGTGCTGTTGTCAGCAGAACAAAGATTTAAATCAGTTCCTAGAACGCATCTTGCTTTTTTTTAAAGGTTTACAACTGAATAAAACACATTGTTGTTTACCAAAACTATCTGAAAATATATATATTTTAAATTTATTTATGTAGAGTATTGAAACTGGAATTATTAATTTATTGTTTTCAGTGACAGGAATCCATTTTTGTATCGGCTGATGTTGGCTCCATCTAGTGGAGCAGGAATGAATCACAGAGGAACAACAGGAACGCCGTGCATCCAACCATCCCACTTTTTTTTAATACAAATTCAAGATACAATATCTACATCTATGGTTTGAAAGGAAAGAACAAGTACATAAGTGAGGGGTATGGCATCATCAGAGCTGGCCCTCCACACGTTCATTATATGTTTCGCGTGTGCCTGTTAATATATTTCTCTTGACACAATAATCATTAGAAATCGAGGGAGTAACATATTTCATATATGTTCAAACATTGCCAAGACTTCAGGACCACACATAGAGTTCATATGAGAAGAAGTTCAGATTCAGACAATAACCTCTGAGGCTGTGTGTGTGTGTGTGTGTGTGTGTGTGTGTGTATGTGTAAAACGTGTGTAGCTAGACGATTCGTACCCACTCCCCGTCGAAAATACACCTGCTACTCTGTGCTTTCAAGCAAACTAAACACCAACGGCACGTCAGGAGAATTTCACTCTGCTCTATATGTCGAACTTTTCCGATGCCCTTAAAACGCATCGCTGCTGCAGCTACATATAGGAGGTCAAATCAGGCGAGGCGGAGAAGGTGGTGGGGAGAGGGAGGGGTCAAAGGGCATCACCTGTAAACTTTAGATAGTTCTGCCTCTAATGTACATCTCTATAACTAATCAGACATCAGTAATTAGTATCAAATAGCACCCTGCACAGAGGGCATACGTTCTCAATACAAAGCAAATCATTAAAAAAAACGCACATAAAAAATGGAAAGAACAAAAAGTCATACTCCAAAAAAATATATAAATATAACAACCACAAGAAAAAAAACCAAATAAACAATTCTATCGGTTGTCTTTTGCAAAAAAACAACCACAAAAAAGTCATTGAAAATAACAAAATAGAATAAATATTTATTTTTTTAAAAAAAACCATATGAATTAAATACGACAAAGTGAGCGAGAACAATAAGGCTTTTTTTAAGCGACGACAAGCAGTACATCACGTCCGGTCCCGCTCGGAACACGGCGTTTGGAACGGCTCCGCGTGGGACTCTGGCGGCCGACTGTATGTACAAACGCAGAGGGTGACCGGTGACCTCGACGTGCCCTTTCAGCACCACGGGGTTCAAATTAGGTCCAAGACTCACACCGATATCACAGGCGTTTCACTGGAGTCGGAGCTGTTCACATCGACTGGTGGAGCCGGGAGCTTCTGTGCAGATGGGTAAACGAGACAGAAAAATATGTGGGGTTTCTGTGAAGGACCGTGGAAACGGAAATGAGCGTACAGCGCCTCGCAAAAGTCATTTCCCCGCAGTTTTGTTTCGTAGGCAATCACAAGCTTTCATGTGTTTTACTGGCGTTTTACGTGATAGAGCAACAGGAAGCGGAGCATTAAGTGAGAAGCATTAAGTGAGAAGTGGAAGGAAAAATGAGTCTCGGCTGTTGGATTTGTCACAAAAAAAAAAAAATCGCATAACAAATTTCTATCTGGAGTCAGCTGAAATAGTAAAGTAAGATAAAATCTAGATTTGTAGCCAGCGTGCAAAAAAAAACATCATCTGTGGAAGAAAACTAAAACTAAACCATCATCCTGAGACATGGTAGTGGCAGAGTGATGCTGTGGGATTTTTTTAAATATATAAAACAACAGTTTAAAGAAAGATGGATGGAAGTAAACACTGCTTGCAAGTTGATATTTTGCAGACTCCTTCCATCTGGCTGACTTTGAACTATTTTTTAAGACACATGGACAACAATTTCAGCTTCTAGATGTGAAAACTTATTTCTCCCCCCTCAACCCCCACCCCAAAAAAAAAACAACTCAGGCAGGCTGGTTGCAAACTCATGCAGATTATTGTAATGAGGAATTTATAAATGCGGAGAGAAAGAGAAGCCCACAAATGTGATCTTCACAGTATTTATTAACATCTACTGTGATCCACTTGAATCACTGTTGGGAGAAACACACACGTTTTATAAACCATGCATGTTTTCCATAAAACGTCACATGTTGCACTAAGTTTTACTGTCCCGTCACATAAATGTCAAATGCTTATGAATATGTTGAAAGTTTGCGGTCAAAACTTGATAAAAGATGAAAAAGTTCAAGGGGTATGAATATATATATATATATATAACTTTTGCAAGGCACTGTACCTCAAGCTTTCTCCTTTTCTAAAATATATTTCATTATCTTCCATTAGCGGTAAGCTCGACAAGTAAAAATATAGGAATGATTTTACTGCAAAGGAGTGCATTTCAAGTAGGAAAACACTAGAAGATGACCGTGGCAAAGCTTTCGTCCTGAACATTAAGACGTGGCGTTTAACAGCAGAAGCTCTGAAAACGATGCGCGAGCGTCAAGCAGCGTGTCGAAGAGAAAAACCAAGTCTGCGTAACGCAAAGGAAAACGTCAAAAACGCAGGAAAAGACCTGCAGCTATGAACGAAAAAACCACACCGAACTGAGAGAGAAACGTAGAGCTCACTTCTTCTGCAAGCATCTCTTTCGATAACCCACTGCTGAACCGACACGATGGGGACAGACGTTCGAGAGGGAGCAAAGATGGACGATGAACTCGGACGATAGCAAACAGCAAGCAGGACCTACTGTTGACGAGGAACCGCATTACAGGTCCCGGCCCGCTTTCTGGACTCGACGGGCCCTAAATGTAAACCCCACCCATACCCCTCCCTGCCCACCCAGGGTCAGCTTCAACCGGGCGCTGACCACTCTGGGGGGCTGGTGAACAAGGGGCGTGGCTTCTTCTCTGACTGCTCTGTCGTTGTGCTGGGTAACAAATAGGAGCCATGCCTCCTTATAGGCCACAGTTCTCGCTTGCGCTGCGCGGCTTTGTCTTGGCACTGTGCATCTGGTGAACGAGCCACAAAGTCCTCGGGGCTGATGGGTCTTGCAATCCAAGTCGACTCGCAGACACAAAGAAATGTTCACCTTGTTACTCCTTTAAGTACATCAAACTAATAGATATAAAGTTGAGGATAAAAAGCCCATTTAGGGTGCAGCAAATATCCAGGCTCTGTTTTTTTTTTGTTGTTTTTTTTTTCCCTTTTATGTTTTTCTCTTAGATCTTTTTTTGTATTTTACACACATAGAGTAGCGTAGCTCCTGTTCGGAAACCTTTTGTATTTCACTGGTTCATACTTGAGATAGCTGACCACAACACATGTATTTATACGTCCTTCACACTGGAACACTGAGGTAAGTATATGGATTACACATGGATAGTCTCTTCGCCCAGCGGGGAAAGCGCTGGCGAGCTCGGCCGCTGCTAAGAGAAACTCTTGATGCTGATTTTGTCGCTAGTCGGTGCAGAATTGGTCTTTAAGTCTCGCTTCCAGGAAAAGTTGAATGTTGTCGCCGTTTTTCGGACCACCCCCTCCTCCCCTTCTCACGTGTCGTTTGTTGTTTTGTTGAAGCAGAAAGGTGGATGTGTGGTTCTCTCTCGCTCTTATGTTGCATAGTGGTCAAAGCTACCCAGGTACTCCAGAGCAGCCTGGTAGCAGAACTGGTACTCATCCTGAGGAGCAGATGAAGAAAGTATTAAAAACACTATTTTAAGTTTTTAAAGCAATTCAACATGAATCTTGTACCAGTTAACTTTCAAAGTTGTGCTTTATCTTCATTGTATATTTAGCGAGTGAATTCCTTTTAATTTGTTTGTCTTTTTAAATCAGCAGCCACAATGAAAGAAAGAAAACCTTTAAAAACTTACAATATTGTTTAAAAAAAAACACACCTTTCCTAAACTTAATGTTTCCAAATGTTTTTAAAATGGCATTTGAATCCAAAGTTTCATCCGATACATGCTGCTCTCGTAGAGCACTGTCTACATAAATTCACTTTCTAAATCTTGCGGTTCGCTCTGAGGGTCACACTCCACTCTCTCAATCATACGGAGCAAAGTGGCTTTTAATTGAGAGGCTCGTCAGATGATTTGATCTTAAAGACGCGTCCCTTTTTTTTCCTGCTTCATTTCGGCTGAAACTCGTATAATAACCTCATCCCTAATGCGCCTCCAAATACGTTCGGTCCCTGACGATTCCCGCATTGCTCCGGAGCCTTAACCTCAGGAAGCGACTCTGCTGTGCACATCAGGTCACGACGATGTCGTGTTCTCGACTCACCTCGGTCTGCACCATGGCCGGTCTCTGTGTCCGCAGCATCTTGACAGTTTGGAAGATGTCCACTGCGCCCTCGTAACGCATCCTCTCCAGGACGATGCTCAGCGTGATGAAGACACCTGTCCGCCCCACACCAGCGCTGCAGTCGGAATGGGGAAAAACAAAAACATGCCAGAGCAGATTGAAGGGTGCTAGACTCCTCGGCGTGACATATATATATATATATATCTAAGGAACGATCAGCTTCAGGGAGGACAGCGACTGGCATACCTGCAGTGAACTGCGATTGGTCCGTCCTGCCCAAACTGCTCCTTGGTTTTGTGCACTTGGCCGATGAAGTCGATGAAACCCTCCCCGGATTTGGGCACGCCTTGCTCGGGCCAGTCGGTGAACTGGAACTGACGTACCGTTCTGGACTGGCCATCCTGTGGGAGCGGGGCGGACCGGCAACGATAAGAGACGTTTTCACCAGAACACCTGAGTGATTTAAAAAGCCGACGCGGTTTCTCTGTTCAACACACGAGGCCTATTGTGAAAGCAGGCAGTCGCTGCTGATTCAAGGGGATCATTTCAAAATGACTATTTCCAGACTTTCTTGCTGTATTGACTGAGAAAAGATGCTCTGCCAGGCAACATCCTTTTCCCTTTTTTTTTTCTCTCCGTTGCTAATGATCACTGTTATCTGACCCGGGATCAGTTAGCTGTGGTTAACTTGAAGCTGTAACGTCAGTACGTCTGCTTCTGTCAGCCACTCAGTAGGCAATTACATCTTTTCTCTTCTGCTCAGCCTCTCCGACTCTCCCTTAATGGAGATCAATAGAGCATCTGTCAATGTGGCGTCACTGCAGGACAGGCTTAGCTGGAGTTATCTATGACTGGCATGTGCACACACTCACACACACGCACACTGGTGTTGTCAAGATAATCTGGAGACAGCATGGCCTGCAGCATCTTGTCAATACACGCAAACAGGCCATGTTGCACACACACACACACACGCACGTTCGCATACAAAACTCCCGCTGAGCAAACACACACTCCGGGTCGATAGGACACGCTTCGCATCGCCGCCCCCCCAACGACACCGAAGGAATAGACAAAAATCGAGGAGTGCGATATCACGCCGCCTGGACTCAACATGCAGTAGCGAGGAGTATGTGATCGCAAACCCACCCTGGCGTCTGTAACTTTGAACTCCCGCAGGATGTACTGGGGCATGTTGTACTCCGCCATCGGGTCAACCACAAAGTACTGGTACCTGGCGGAGCGCTCGGCGGGCCAGTACTGGTGACACTTTTCCTGAAAGAGCAAAAAACACAATCGGACTTTGATTAACCGTGAAACACGGGGGGGGGGAGGGAATAAAAGGCGGGGTGCCGGAAGGTGTGAAGTGTTTATTAATATTCAGCAGCGCCTTGGAGAGAATGCTTATAACGCTTGACTGTCTTTATTTATGTAAAATATGACAGATCCACACAAGTAGAGCATGAACAGGATGGAAAACATGGGTTTTTCTTTTTCTACACATGAAAATCTGAAACTTCCGTTTCGGTTTATCCCATTTGAGTTAATATTTTGTAGAAGAACATTTTGGTGTAGTTACAGATGTCTGTTTTTATGGGATGCCTCCAACTGCTTTGTACATCTTGAAACTGGCAAAGTTCAAGCTCAGTCAGACTGAAGCTGCAGTCTTGCCACACATTCTCAATTGGATCCAAACCTTGACTCAGCTACCCCAACACCTGAACATGCTTTGATCTAAACCGTTTCATTGTTAATCTGGATGCTTGCAAAAAGCTGAAACTATGACTTTTTCTTGACACTGTTCTGTGAAGAGCGTCACCATCAGTTTTCTTGTTGACAGATTCTGCCACTTGAGCTGTTGGTCTCTGCAGCTCATACAGAGTCACTAGAGGTTCTTGGCTGCTTCTCTGAATACTCCCTCCTCTGCTGTGCTCCTTGATCTTCATGGTGTTTGTTCTCCATCAACCCTCTAAGGTTTTTATTATTTATTGCAGTTAGGTTGGACTATACATTATTTTCTAATTAACCAAGTTCTGAAATTAATAGCTTTCTTTTTGTCTTACCTGGTTGCCACAGAGTAAAGTAAAGTAGCCAAGAAAAAAAACAAAAACAAATGCATATATTTCAGAGTTTTGTTTGCAAAAAATGTTTGATCATGACTTGCAGAATTGTCATTTCGTCGTCCTTACCCGTCCCATTTCTCTCAGCTTCGTCAGCATGACCACGATGGTGGAGTTGTGCTCCCACAGCATCCTCCAGAAGTCCTCCGTGGTCTCGGCCAGCGGACCCTGGGTGGCAATGTATCCTCTTTGCTGCCTGCACACACACACACACACACACACACACACACACACACACACACGCACACACACACACACACACACATAGACAGGAGCACAATATTATTATGAAGCCACCTCCCTCCGTTTCACCCCCCCCATTTCTTCATCTGCCAAGCATCTCACTAAAAACTGGGTCAGGCTTCAGGCGAGACGCAGAGCAGTCAAAACACGGACGTAGAACCACTTGGAACGGCTGAATCATCAGGAAGCCCTTGCTGTCCGTCCCCGTCGTGGGGACTGAGGCGAGCGCCGCGCGGCGAGACAAATCGTGGGAGCGCGTACAGAGTAATGACAGAGCTGACGCGACATGACAGATCAGAGGGCCGCAGTGAAAAGCCCTCCGATCCGGTCACTTATCAAAGAATGCCAAAACGACAAGAGGGTCGGGTCGGATTAGCGTTCGCGGCAGGACGACGTACCTGTATCCGTCTATGTAGCTGGCGTTGATGTAGTCGGAGCCCTCCAGGCCGCGGATGGGCTGCAGGCAAACGCGAGTGGTTTCATAGGGCATGATGTTCACCAGTCGGTTCTTGAATTTGTTGCAAGGGAGGTTGGCTGTGACAAACCGCGACGTGTGGGCTTTGGTGTTGGCCAGACGCTGGAATAAGAAGCAAAATGTAACATTTTGAGTTTAAAAACCTGATTATTTAGCAACTGAAAGGTCTGTCTGTTCATTTCTTTTTTGTTTTTGGTTTCTATTCCATTTTAAAATCTATCTCAGACTGGACTTAGTTGTTTGACATTCATTACTTATTCTTTCATTCATAATTAATAATATGTTTCACATCAATTTCCATGAAAATACAAAAATAGACATCAATTATTTATTAGTATCAATTTAAAAAGCTGATAAAGGAGGGCCAGAAAAAGCTGTGAAATGTATCGTTTTTTTCTTTTTGTGCACATTTATCAGTCGGTTCTCAAACAACAAAACATAATTTATTTTGATAGAGAAAATCATAGACGCAGGAGACAATTTGAATATAAAATCAGTGCAAAAAGCCTGTTTGTTCACAAACACATTTTGACGATATGATTAAAAAAAAGTGAGAAAACTCAAGTGTTTGCCATTTTCCTCCCCACCTTGAACTCCAGCTCCATGCCGGTGATGTGCTCGCCAGGCTCCACCTTGGACAGCTTCTGCATGTAGGAGTACAGGCTGCGGGCCGCCACCTCCGTGTTCCCACAGGCCACGGCCTCCAGCAGGGACTCGTGGATGAAGCTGTACTGGTCCTCCGTCTGCACCATGTAGTTCCTCTGCGAGCGCATGAGAGTCACGTGGCCGTAGATGTCCACGGTGCGCTCATGCCGAATGCGCTCCAGCATGGCGTCGATGACGATGAAACAGCCGGTGCGACCCACGCCGGCGCTGACGGAAAGAGGCGAAAACAACAACTTTTCGTTGCGTGCTTGAAATGAAAAACCGGTGGAAGCCGTGACACGGACTCATTTTCTTTCTTGTCATTCTGCATCTTTGTTTTTTTTTAATGTGTGTGCACACCTGCAGTGAACAATGATGGGTCCGGCATCAGGAGGGTTGCAGGCTTTGACCCTGCGAAGGAAGTTCAGGAAGGGGGTGGGATATTCAGGCACGCCATGATCGGGCCAGGCTGTGAACTGGAACTGACGCACCTCCCTCCGTTCGCTGCTGCCGCTCTGATGGGGGAAACGCATGGGAAAAAAAACATCTTTACACACCTGAATGACTGAAAGCGCAAGTACAACAAATATAAAAAACCCCAAACTAATTTATAATGATGGTTTCATAAGTATTTATAATGATAAATACTTGTACGTTGCAAAAGCATTTATACCTCTTAATTTTTTTTCTTCTTCACATTTTGTCACAAACTTTGAACATTTGGCCAACTTGCAAAACGCCATGTGCACGGCACACCTCCATGAACACACTATGCCTGCCAGTAAAAATAGAGTTGGATCTGATTATGACTGAGCATTAAGGCTAAATACAACTACGCAGATAAAGCCATAATATTCAGAGAAAAACGTCGTACTACAAAAAAGCCATAATGCTGCGAGAATAAAGTTGGACGAGAAAAAAAAGTCTAAACAATATGAGAGTAAAGTTGGCACTTTACTCTCGTATTACCAAGAAACACAATTCATAATATTAGAATTTTATTCTAGTAGTTTTATGTTTCTGTTTAAATTTCCAATTGTAGCAGACAGAGCAATAATGATTATAATAATAATAAAATCCTAGAGGAAAATCTGTCAAGCCTTCAAAAGATTTAGGAATGTTGTGGACATTACTTAGGCTTCTAATAGGAGAACCACCATAAATATTCTGTCTGAGTCTGGGAGTAAAGCCAGTATGTTTATTAGAGTAACCCAGGAAAAGTCCAGAACTAAATTACGGTAGTTCTTAGTCTCTTATTCAAACTGACTGAACTTTCTCTGTTTTGAAAAAAAGAATGAGAATGATCAATTTGTAGATGTGCAAATGTGGAAGGGACTTGAAGTGAAAGGTGGTTCTTTAAAAAACTGAGTCATAGTGTGTCAGACAAAAAACACTAATAAAATGCAACAAAATTCATAGTCGTAATCATGTGACCAAATGTGAAAAAGTTTAGGGGGTTTGGAAACATTTGCAAGGAACTTCAGGAAAGGTTTTAACTGATTCACCCAAAGATGGCAATTGATAGCAAAAAAAATAAAATAAAAAAATCCCACTAGAACATACAAATCATCTTTTCTTTAAGACAAATCTAAAACTCGTGCAAAAAAAGTAGACATGAATAACGACTGTATTTTTAAATATTTTAAATCGTTCACACTCTGCACTTGGATGTCTCACAAGAAATCACCAAAATATAGAGAAGCAGCGCTGGGAAGCTACAGTTGGCCTACTTTCTGTGCTACTAAGTAGGCCACAGGGACACGGCAGACTGACGGTCCTAGATGAGCCCCGCGTTGAAGAAACCGCTCCACTTCCAGCACTGATTGCATCTCAGCCCCTGACACACGGACCGTGGCCTGGTTTAAGCGCTCCACGACACCCAGACCAATCTATTAGCCTCTGCCTAACCACAAACACCGCCTGCTCGGCGATGACAGTAATTCATGAGAGTCCGGTTTCAACCTGGAGTCCAGACGTCGATCTCAGTGGGATTAAAGAAGGTTTCGGTGCGAATAATTCAAAATGAAGGACGGGAAAAGTCGAAAGTGAGCAAAGCGCTTTCTTTACCTTATGCAGGGAAAAAGTGCGAACGCAGAAGGTGGCAAGCTCCATCGTGTCCAGCAGCGTGACCTGGGTCATCCCGTATGTCTCCGTGCCGCGACTTGGCCAGTACTGATCGCACTTGATCTGTCAGGGGTACAAACACATGAGGTAAAAATAGGATGGACGTTTTGAACGCAGGTAAAGTAGATCAATGTGTTTCAGGGCTTGAGATGAAGCAAATTGTGCATTTAGGTCACTGGGTAACGGCCCGGTTTTCTAACCCGAGATTTCTCCTCCAGCCGCGTCATCATGACGACAGAGGCGGTCCGCTGCTCCCACACCATCCTCCAGAAGTCCCCGAATGTCTCCGCCAGGGGCCCCTGGGTGGCAATGTAGGCGTTCTGCTTTCTGTACCCGTCGATGAAGTTAGCATTGATGTAGTCACTCCCCAGGATACCTGCGAAACCAAAACATCCCTTCTTGAGGCTCTCGATAAAAGCGGCAATCTCCTTGTATGACATGAAGTGATCAAACGAAACGGCTGTTTCTGGCAGCCGCGGCTTTCACGGAGCGACGGCAAAACAAGCACGGCGCTCCGCTGCAAATTCATGAGTCTCAGATCGAGCCCGTCCGTTCTCCCGCTTCTTGTTTCCGGAGAGGAGACGGCCGCACTCGAATGCACTCGCCGGTGTTTGTGGGTTTCATGGCAGTGCACACGGTCGGGTCTTCAGCAGTGTTTGCAAATTTCAGATTTCACCCATCATGCAGCGGCTCACTCGCCCTCTCCCTCTGAAAACCTCTGCCAAGTTCACGCAGCGAGCTCAGATTCGTTCAGACTCTCTCATGTCAGACACTTCTTGCCCCCCCGGCTTCGGATGAAACTCACCGTCTGTGGGAGCCAGAACGACTCGGGTGTGGTCGTACGCGATGACGTTGGCGTAGCGGTTTTTGGGTTTATTCACCTCCAGGTTGGAGTGCTCCCAGGTGAACTGCTGGCTGGGGTCGATCGACTGGAGGAGAAAACGGACATCGCTCGTTAAAAGAGGCAATATGTGTTCACGATTCTACCACACAAACGTTTAGCAGATTATGCTGTGGTGTTGTGTAAGCAGCAATCGTGTCCTCTACATAAAATCCACTATTTGTATCAACAAATCATCTTCTTTCCACTTGATATTTTTGCACTACTACACGTTGATCTAACCAAATATATATTTAAAAAAATGGCAGAACTTTGTCGCTGTAACGCTTTAAAGTTCGAAAACAGTTTAAATGGCACGATTTTTTTTTGTTTGCCCTTTTTGAATGGCACGGCGGAAAGTAACAACAATAAATGGTGTCGCTGAGTGAATCAAGAACATACAACCTGCAAACAGATAAATATTCAATAACATTTGGTGTACGAGGTGGAGGCGCATCAGGCCTCGGCATCTCTAAAGAGCGACGGACGTCGTCTGCTTATTTATTTATTTATTTATGCATATAAACAATGATGTATTGCTCACCTCGTACTCTTGGGAGAGTCTCAGGTTGTCGTTGGCTTTCAGCAGCTCGATGTGCTCAGCCAGCTCACTGATGGGGATGGGGGGGTGGCTCATCATTCCTGCGTTACACGGACGGGGGTCAGAGGTGTGACGCCTCAACTAAACAACCCAAATTACTGAAGATCGGCTTCACTTTTCATGCAACAATGTGAGGATAATTACACAAAGCGGCGACATCACATGCCATTAAGAAGCACGCTGAGGCAGAAAATCAATTATGATCCATGTGCGAGGACAGGGCGAAGTGAGGCGAGTCTTTGGTTTGGGAATTATTATTATCATTTTTTTTTTTAATTTGTTTTGATAAATTGCTTTTTCCATGTTTGGAGGAGCGGTGACTCGGAGAAAACAAACACAGACAGCGCCCTAATTAGGGGGGTTGAGCGAGCGCACGTAAAGGAAGCTACCTCTGGCTCCTTCGGTAATTTCGTTTCACAGCTGGCGAGGGGAAAGTGAGGCTGGAGCAATCTATCCTCATTTAAAAAATGGCGAGCGGCTATGTCAATGAATCAAGGCAACATTTCCGCCTTCAAAATGAAGGCGCCCTGGATGTTTCTCCGGTTTCGAAATGACCGAAATGTTTTTTTTTTCTTCTTCCCCCCCCCCCCCCCCCTGCAGAGGTTAACCACGACAAACCCTGCTCCTGTCACGACCACGGTGACCACGGCGACCCCGGCGCGGACACAGCCGGACGGTTTCTGCTGGAGATGAGTTTTCAGCAGCGCGGAGCGCCGTCTCAAAAGAACAAATCTCCCAGGAGGAGAGGAAGAAGAAGAAGAAGAAGGAGTGGGCGAGGAAGGAGTCTCAAGGTTGCTGCCACACATGGAGGATAAAAAGTCTTGTGATGAAAGCGAAGAGACGAGGCGATGAGGTCTGCGGGGGTTTTCCTTGCCTCCCGACAACATGTAAAAATAGAAGAGTTAAAGCTTTTATCTATTGATTAAATAAAAGCGAATGCGTCTTTTTTGACCTTTTTTTTTGTAAGCTGGCAGGTAACCTTTCTTCGGGCTGACAGATCCCGACACCTCCTCAAAACGAGATGCGGTAGCAGCGGCAAGCTGCAGCCACGAACAGAACAAGAACTGTAATTTAACTCCTTTCATGTGACTTGAATGCAAAGCCAAGGAAGGCAGGAGAGAGGGAGCATCCTTGGACACAACTACAGAAAGGTGTTTCTCAGATCTCTCCAGATATGGCAAGCCATTAAGTAATATTTTTTTTTCCTCAAATGATCACTATTAACCAACGACACATATTTTATTTTAACTTCAGGAGCTCCGACGCCTCTCTCCGGCAGCCTGACATGTGGGAAGTGGGCGGACGGACGTGATGAGATTTTTTGACACAAACGTTGTGACTCAGACGTGACTAATCACTGACTGTACTACCTGGGCAGCGGCCATTTTTGATCTGGAAGCTGCCAGGTACGAGCTGCTCCAATGGGGAGGAACATTTTTTTTTTCCTTTGAAGTCATGTCTGCATAATTTTTTTTTTACAGTGGATAAAATTAGCTGCATGAATATTTTATTTATGAATTAAACTAAATGAGGCCTTGGAAGTTGAATTCATCATGCAAAAATTAGAGCGCACATCTGCGCAGGCTTCATACCAGGAGTCTGGAAATTGATGCGTCTCATCTCCACGGGGTCCGTCGGGTGATGAGCCATCATCTCTGCGTTGCTCAAAAGGCTCTTGGTTCCTGGTTCAGAGTCTTTGCGCTTGCTGATCAGACACCAGAAAAGGGAGAGGAAAAAAAAAAAAGAAAAAAGAAATCAGCTATTACACCTAACCAGTCTGACTCAGCATCATTAGCGTTTCCACTCGAGTAAAGCAAAAAGCGCAAAAGCTCTCACTTGTGTTTAACGGATTTCTTCAATTTCTCTGTACGGTGTACGGTTAGCATGTAATTGCCGCAGGTTAAAAAAAGAACAAAAGAGTCCGACATCGGTTTAATCTTACCTGTCAGGTTTGCTGCTTCCCGCAAAACAAAGAGCGAGGGTCGGAATAATTAGAGGCAGAAAAGGAAGGAAACAAGAGAGATTGTTAGAGAGATAAATCAATATTGCTGCATTAGTATTCAAAAGCCTGATGACTAGCAGCACACATCACAGGCGTACGACCGGGATCAGGCTTTGACGGCTGTCTGCCGCCTGAACAGACTTCTAGACTGGAACAAATTTGATGGATTTTGGACGTTTGGATGAAAGAGGCAGAGCAGTAAACACATCTGCTGGTCGGAATATAAACAAGAGCTGCAAGCAGACAGAGCGCAGTGCAACATACTTTACAGCGAACTGCAAGTATTAATGTAGCACTTTGTCTTGTTATTGCCACAAACCTCGACTTACTGTATTGAGAATTTATGTGACAGACCGACACAAAGCAATTCATAAAATGAATACATGGTTTTCAAAGTTCTGTTTTTGCAAGTAAAATCTGCAAAGTGTGGTGTGTATTTGTATTCAGACTACCAAGACGTCCCTAAATAAAATGCAGTGCGACCTGTTGCACGCTCCAGTTCAGTGCAATTGAATGGTATCGTAGGTACAGATGTTGTGTAAGGTCTGCAGAGGTCTGCTATGGAGTATTAATAATCACAAGCCACCAAATAAGCTTGTGGTAACTCTGGAGGAGGTGCAGAGATCCACTCAGCTGCAGCTCAGGTGGGAGAATGTATTTGTATGAGTCATTTTACTTCTTTAAAAAACTATAGCAAGAAGAAATAAACTGAAGAAAGCAACTGGAAGTTCCATTTACAATTTGCCCAAAGCCTCCAGAGAAAACGTGGAAAACGGTGAAGACTATATGGACGTATTCAGTAGATCAGAATATACATCCTGATGTGTCTTGTTTGTTACATCAAAAGTACTTTTTTGGCAGTAACAACCTCCAAGAAATGTATGTCTCATTAAGCCAGCATTTCAATTTTTTTATTGGTCTGACTATTTTCAAATTGTACGTTTCATTAGTTGTAAGTGGGAAATAATCACAATTAACAGGCTTTCAAACATCAATCTGTTTGTTTGTAATTAATCCACATAATGTGTTCCACTTAGTGATAAGGTTCTTACAACAACATGGATCTTCAATAATATTCTAATTTTGTTGAATTAGTTAGTGTGTATATGTTCAAAAGCCAATTCTGCACCTGAACCCGAACACACCATCTACACAAGGATGGAAACATCCCACAAATGTACTTTTTTCTTTTTAGCGGAGACAAGGATGACAGATGAGACTAATGGCAGATGACCTGACAGAAGCTATAAAGAACTACTGATGCAACGCACCGCCTGGTGGCGTTGCTTCTTGTAAAATCACTCTCCTGCTGCTTTAAGCCTACATTACCACATCACATGTGCATTTATTCAGCTTAAAAACAGTCACTAGCACGGACATGTTTCTGCACACAACTCTTGCATAAAATTACTGGGATCGGGTGTTTGATGAAAGTGTGAAAAACAACTGAATGGTGACACACTGGGAGTCAGAAAACCCACTCGGAGAAGTTTTTTTTTACTATGTAAGAAAAGCGTAGACTAAAGCCAGTCTCATCCTCTAGGAGAAATCAAAGCTGCTTTGGCATTTACTCGGTGCAACCGACGCTATGAGTCATCACTGTGGTTGAAAACTTGACATTTGTCTTTTCATGAAGCTCTGCCACTCACTTTTTGTAAAGGAGGATAGCAATAACGATGCAGATGATGAAGACCACGGCCAGGACGGGTCCAACCACCCAGATCAGTCCGTCGCCCGCATCGAAGGGCTGGGGGTCTGAGTCCGGGGCGATCACTTTGTCTGTGTAAGGGCTGGCAACGTACATCCTCTGCACAGCAACAGCACAGGAACATCGTCAGAAAAATACTGTCTTTTTTCTTTTTTGCATTCACCTAAGACCAAAATAGATAAAAAAGTACAAAAGTAAAATGTAAGAATTAAACTTAATAATAAAGATGTCTTAAAAACCTTTATTATAATTATGTATTCTTGGAGTCATTGTTATTAGAAAAATCAAGCTTTTAAATGGGGAAAGAAATTATTATTGAATTATTTATTTAGCCTAAATCCAGGGACTGACGTGGCAAATACAGATGGGTCATTTTGTGTTAGGCCAAGCATTTCTGTGTTGATTTAGCCATTTATTTTAGATAATTATCCTGCAAAACAATAACATTTTGCTCCTAACATCATTTTATTTTTTTATTTTTTGGAAGAGACAACTAGATTCTTATTTAAAAATGATCTGGTGATTTAACCCTTTTATGCATGAATTATGATCCTTTGCGTCGGGATTTTATTCCAATTTGTTTTACTTTCTTAAGGCATAAAAAAAGGTAGGAAAAAAAATTAAGATTGTTTATATTTATAAACAATCTTATATTTACAAAAAGATTGTTTATATTTATTTTATTTTTAGGTGATCAATTGTAATTTTCTCCAAATACAAAGTTGTTATTTGAAAAATACATCAGTAATATTGTTCTTTAGGGGTTGTATGATGTTGTAATATTTTTTTACCTTCAAGAGTCGTCTACAGTAGAAGGAGGGACTGGGTCAGTTGGCGGGCTTTTTTTCTGTCGGCCATATTGGATTTAACAAAAATAATTTCTTGCATTATGCTAGTAGTTTATGGTGTATTTTATGATGCATTAGTGTCCACTTCAGTGGTCTGTGTGCATTTATAACATAAAAATCCACAAGAAGCAGAAGAAAATGGCTTTTAGACAGCTGTCTACTGTAGTGACCACAATGCATGAAAGAGTTAAAAAGTTAGTGATGTCACACGCTCTATAAAAGCCTGAAGGCTTTTTGAAGGGAAACCGTAGCCGCAGCATGACACATTCTCAACCAGTCTAAACAATGAGGATGAGGCGCTTTCTCACAAACTGTTTATTTCATGTTGTTGGCGAAAAGTTCAATCTTAGTCTCATGTAGCTGAAGCACAGCAGAATTTAGGAAGCCTGTCATGTTTGCATTCAGATGTTAGAAAAGCGAGGCATGCCTTCCCATGCTGAAGGTTTTATTCTTTGCTCCAGTTCACTAAGAATGAGATTTTTCATATTTCTTACATCTTCTACCTCACTGTGAACGATAACAAGATAAACTTCATTCTTGTTTTCACCTGGAACATTTTGTTGTCTTTCCCGTTTTGAATAGTTACATTTTGACATCCGAGTTGCGTTGCATTCATGCCACGAAAAAGATGACATGGGGAATAAATTAAAAAGGTTCTACACTCTAAAAAAAGACCACTAGAGGAGATGATGCAGCAAAAAATGTTTCACTTAGACTCTTTTAATAGTTTTGTTATTTAATCCAATAACTATGGCACTGCAGATATTGTTAAAGCAGTTATTACTGTGATTTTTTTTATATATATGCACTGGAATCAAAGGGTGGATTTCTCTTTTCTATTCAGTGTGCGATTATGTTACTACAAAAAAGGGATGGACTAATTTTTAGGCTTTGTATTGTTACAGGACTGTTGCAACGGATTGCATGGGACTAACCAGACACAACTAATTTAATGTGAGGATGTTACAACATGAAGGGACTGCCTACTCTTTCCAAGCTCTGAGCTGCTGCATTTGTATTAGTTCTGAAGAGCTTCTACAAAATATCCTTTGGGCTTTTGTTCAATTTGAAATTCTATTATAATTCATATTACATATGTATGTTTTCTTTTCTAGTTGAAATGCACTAACATGCCAGCAGTGCACAGAGGAAATAATAGCTCCCTCTTTATTAGCAGCAGTGATGGAAGTGTGAGAGGCTTATTGCATTTGCCAACCACACTTTGACTAACGGGAATTGTATAGTTTTAGCAGTGCGGCTGGTATTGATCACGACTCATAGTGATAACTTTCAGGCGAGAAGGAGAGAGGGATGTTTTGTAGGCACGGAGACAACAGGAAGTGGCGTTCGTACCCCTGTTGTGGAGTTGAGTTCGGCCAGGATGAAAAAGACGTACTCCTGGCCCGGCTCTAGAGCACGATTCTCGAAGCCTCCGTAGTCCAGCTGGTCCCCCAACGAGAAGAAGGCTGGGAGGGTTTCAGGTGTGAAACGGGCTGTGATGTAAGCCCGCCTTAGGTCCACCTGCTTCTGCTGTCGAGAATCCCTCTGCCTTTGACTGATGTCTTTCAAAAGCTTCGCGGAGAAAGAAAATGCAGAAAAACATAACTCTGAGGCTGATAGGTTGTTGTTAAAATGGCTAATTGTCGCCAGGGGCTTCTTGGAGAAGGAATTTCATCTGTTTTTGGGTCAGTAGGTGCTGTTGTTGTGGGGGTTCTCACCTCCTCCAGGTCCATTTCATCTGGACTCTTCAGGTGTCTGATGACGCCGCGGGCTCTCCGCAATGGAACCACGACGACATAAATGTTCCTGTTGAACCAAACGGGGGGGAATCAATATGAGCCCAAGTTGTTCTGCATTGTGAAATGCTCTCATCATGTATAGCTTGCTACAAAGTGCGATCATCTGGTCTGAGAAAAAACACTGAAAAAAACGTACTTGACGGGAGTGCGGGTTTCCAGCAACGGCAGGATGATGGTGACCGTGGCTTCGGTTTCACGGCGGCTCTGGTCGATCTCGGGACGGCGGATGGTGATCGGTGGGGACGTTTTGGCTGTGATGCGGTGGCGAAGGCCTCCCATGTTGCCCTCGGGAGCCGTGATTTTAAAATCGTAGCTGGTGTCTGGCTGCAAGTTGGGGATGACTGCCTTCTTCAGGCGCGCGTCCACCTCCATCTTCTGACGGTTGTACTCCACCTGGATGTTGGGAGAAGTTCAATATGTACCATTTCTATACAACAGCCTCGGCATTTACTGTATTAGTACCCCTGGTAAAAGATGTATTAAAAGGCTTGAAAAAAAAAAATCTTCATAAGACTTTTACTCAACATCTATTGAGTAAAAAGTGGCATCTTGGGCCACCAAATCTCCAGAAAAGCTATTTATTTTAGGGCTTTATGTCCACATCTTTACCAGAAGCACCAATGACAGTTATGTGGTTTCTATTGACATAACAAGACCAATGAGAGCTTAGGGCTCCAACACTAACTCTGTTTTCTAATTTCTTTGTATTTCAGTCAAACATTGTGTAACCTCAGATATATATTCTTTTTAATTCTGTGTGATTTTTGACAATGTGTTGCTTTGTTGGATTTTGTTGCTTAAGGCTTTATAACTGTGTCATGTAAAGTCATGGAGTAGGACGAAATAGCAAACCTGATTTTAACCAATACCGACAAAACGTTTTCTTAAAACCAACAACGAACACATAAATCATTAGCAGTTAGTAGCAAAGTTGTTGAACTGAGAATAGGTAAAGCACATGTTGATTTTAGTCCAAGCAGAAAATCAGTAAATCAACAATAGGTCAAATCCACAATCATTAGGAGTGGTGCGAATCGCCACAAAACAGCTGACTCTGTTTTGTATTCAATGGGATCTGAAGCTACCAATTCTACACAGGCATGAAAGGGCAAATGGGTGTCTTAACCAGCATCCATAGTGAATACTACAGACCCCCAACAATTATCTGAGCTAATGTGTTGTACCAGACGGTGCCCTGATGCAGAGCACTAGAACCAGGTTGGGACGTACAATGAAGCGGTAGGGGTTGCTGGTTTCTGGAAAGTCCCAGGTGAGAAGAACGCTGGTCTTGGTGGCCAGATTGACAGAAAAATTTCTTGGCACATCTGGGATGCAAGCAGAAAACACAAACAAAACAAACAAACAACAAAAAAAACAATGGTTACTTATCACATATCAATGAGAGGAAATCCGACGCTCTTCCAGGTTTCCGACGCAAACCTGCTGAGGTGGAAAATGTTACTCGGAGAGGAGCACATGACGGTTAAGAGGATGGGCAGGTGATGAGGAGAGTGGATGACATGAAAAAGTAAGTAACGGACAGATCGGCTGCGGTAATGTGACATGCCACACTTGTCAGACTGGATGTTCGTGTTTGGCTCTGCTCAGAATTCAGCATGTCAGCAAGGCTTCGGAGAGAAGGTGGCAGTGAAGGTCTATCAGATAAGAAAAGACTTACCTGCAGATACGGCACCAGGCGCCACTTTTCACTTCAAATGAGACTAAACACTCACCTCCTCTTGTAGATACTGTACACCCTGGGCTCAGCATTGACTTTTACCTGAGGGTTTGTGATAAGCAGTGCTCTTGAAGCAAACATCCATTAACTATGAGCCGCCTGCTTCCACTGGTGGTGAAGGGTAGGTGATGAAGGTACGAGTGAGTGAGTGAAGGAGATTAAGGGGGTGGGAGCAGTTGTGTTCCTCCGAGACTTGCAGAACTCCTTCTCTCTGGGACAGGAGGGTAGGGGGTGAGTTGGTGAAAGGTGGACCTGTAAAACCGGCCCAGACTTCGTTTTAGTTTAGTGTCTGGAGGTGGACTCCACGATGAGGGGAGAAGTGAAGTAGAACCAGTGCGTAGGAGCTGAAAGGTGTTTCCCCCGGGCCCATCGGCCAGCCCTACCTGTTTCAAAGGCCAGGGTGAGGTACAACAGAGCAGGGCTGAAAGGGCCTGGCCCTGCCTGGTTGTGGGCTCTGAGCTGCACCTCGTAGCCTGTGCTGTGATTCAGGCCCAAGATGGTATAGCTGGACTCACTTGCAGGAAGTGTGATGAGCCAGGGGGGAGCAGAGGAGGCAGGTAGGGCAGATGAGCCCGAGTCAAAAGCCTTTCTGTAAGCGACGGTGTACTCTGTGACGGCGCTGCTGCACTCGTCCGGGGCGGCGGGCAGCCAGGAGAACTGGAGGGAGCAGCAGGTAGCGTTCACGAAATCGATTATTTTAGGGTATCCTGAGGGCGGACACGTGGGGACAACTATTTCCTGTCGCGTCGCGTTTCCGTAGCCGGCTCGGCTTTTCGCGGAGAGGACAAAGACGTAGGAGGACCCCGGGGAGAGGTTTCTGACAGTGAAATTTCTCTCTTGAGGCTGGAAATCCACAGTGCCGTTTAAAGAAGCGTTTTTCGGCCCGAACTGGAGGCGGTAGCCCTGGATTTCCACTGGGGCCGCCCGGCCATCAGAACCTGTCTCGGAGCACTCGAGCGGAGGAGACCACCTCACCACCACAGACGAGCCGGATCCCGGACGCACCCACAGGGACGGAGAGCCGGGCACTGCAGACAACAGAGTGGGCAGCATAAAAATCGGTTGTAACGTGCGCTCTAAAACCATGTATCATGTAAATCTTGCAGAGGAAATTAGCATCGATCTGCTGTTTATTTACGGCACAGCTTGCTGTAAGATCAATTCCTGAATGTGTTACTAAATCCAGAGCGCTATATAGTTGACATGTGCTCACCAATCCCTGTGGTCTGCACCAGCTTAGCTTTGCTGTGTGCTCCGTCCCCTTTGGTGGTGTATGCAGCCACTGAGACCGAGTACAGAGTCTCTGCTTTCAAACCTCCTAAAACCAGTTCCTGATGGAGGGGAAAACACACCATTAAATACTGAACCTCTTTTCTACGAAAAAAGCGATTAGTTGTTAAAAAACATGACGTGAGCGCACAAGTTATCACTACATTGAAACAAAATAATTACCGTTTTCAAATACTCCTTTTTACTTACTAATTACATTTTAAAGTAATTTAGATCACAGATGAAAGGCTATGATAAAATATAACTCCAACATGTGATAATAAATCATAAGTTTTGTCGGGAACCACATTTCAACGTGTGCAAGAAATAATCCGAAAATTGTTTCAATTCTGAGTAAAGCCGAACCCTTTCCAAATTCTAAATAACTTCAAATGCTGCATTCTTCACTCATCACACTATTATCTATGCAAGTTTGTAGACGGAGTTAAATGCAATGCTTCACAAACAAGGTACAAAACAAATTAAAAAACACATTTTCTCCTTTGTAGAAGCAGAAATGTCTGTTGAAAGACGTGGTCTGTACATATATCTCAATAAATTGATTGCGACCTCAGCTCTTCATGTTATTTGTGGCCCAATTTTTGTAGCAATGTTTTTCCTTTCACTTATCTTTCTATTATTATGATGGGATATAGAACTCTGTGTGCAACATAATAATACCCGTGTTAAACGGACGGCGGAGTCCGGCGATGACAGACACTTAAATTCCATAACAAAAGTGTGTTTTTATCTTTTTTAATCTTTTTTATTTTAAATCTCTTTCTCTTTCTTACTGTTCATTCAATGTCACATGCTGTTTTTATTATTTTCTTTAATTATGTAAAGCACCTTGAAATGCCTTGCTGCTGAAATGTGCTATAAAAATAAAATTTGATTTATTGAACAGTTTCAGTATATGAGTACTTTAATTTGCATTTTTTGTGGGGGTTTTTTATATATGAATTCCTATCCAGTCTGATGGAAATAGTGTATGTTTTTGGAAAAAGTATCATTAATTACTCCTCTTTATTTACATTAACATTTAACAAACTATTTTTTTAGGACACACTCAAACAAACAAATATAGAATTAGATAACGAAGGATTTGATTAAATCCTTGTTAAGAATGTGAATTTAAAGTCTGGGACTAATTCTGCTGGATGGATTGGTTTGTGAGCTCATTTATAGTTTCCTTGTGGGAAAACGACCGGCAGTCTGCACTCACATACTGAGTCGAATCATCCTCCTCCATCTTGTCACACAGAAGAAGCACGCCCCCGTAGGCAGCCGAGACAGATGAGAAGAGGAGTGAGTCAAAAGATTAGACGGGGGGGGGGGAGGAAAATGTTTACAGATATTAGACATGAGCATCGGTTTATCTTCGAAATGACAATTTCACCTGGGATTCGTCCAACAGAAGGTCTTTGATTCGGGGCAGGGTGCGTGATTCACCGCTCTCCGTGCGGCTGAAGTGCACCTGGTACCCCCGTATCTGGCCTTGCCGTAACCGTGGCAACACGGAGCGCCACGTTACCCGGAGAGCCGAGGAGTTGAGCGGCTGAACGTCCACCTGACGGGGAGCGGCGCCGGGAACTGAGCGCGTGCAAACGCAGAGTTAATTAAAAAAGACAGAGCGTCCCCAACTGGTAAATAAACAACTAACCAATCGATGGCATTTAAGTCTGATCAGCGACACGCATCCTCACCGTCCTCGTGCGTTCTGCACAGCACGGCCGGGCTCCTGGGTCCGGTCCCCTCTGCTGTGAAGGCTGCCAGCGTGATGTTGTACCAGCTCCACTTCTCCAGGCCCTCCAACACAATCTGCCTCTGCTGCGCTGTGATGGGAGGACCATCCACCTCAAAGCCCTGAGTTTCTCCTCCTTCTTCTTCTCCTGTCCCAGAAACTCTTTGGTATTTGAGCTCATAACCTGCCAACTCGCCATTCTGGGCCTCCGCCCGAGGCGGCCTCCAGCTCACTCCCAGTGAGGTGGAGCTGACACTCTCGCAGGACACACCTTCAGGTGCAGCTGAGGGCTCTTGGATGGATAGAGGTAAGGGAGCAAATTGGCAAAGAGTTTAGGATATGAAAAAGCAAAACAATAAAGCAGTAAGAGAGGGGGAAAATCATAAGCAAAAGGATGGAAAGCAAGGGCAAAAAAAGAGGAAACAATAAGAAATGAAAGTAAACTGAACTGAAAAAAAACACCTTGGAAAAGTATCAATACCCATTGATTTTTACATTTTTTTTTCTGAATATAGTTTAGTTACAACCACAAGCCTTAATGTATTTACTTAGATTTAGTATTGTGTGATAAACCAACACCAAGTATATATATATATATATATACTTGGTATATATAAAAAATTCCCTCCGCGGGTGGTCTCCTCTCTCTCTTTCATCCTCTGAGCTCGGGTCCTCTATCAGAGGCCTGGGAGCTTGAGTGTTCTGCGCAGTATATTGGCTGTGCCTAGTACTGCACATTTCAGGACTGAGATGTCTGATGTTGTTCCTGGGATCTGTTTTAGCCACTGCTCCAGTTTTGGGGTGACTGCCCCGAGGGCCCCGATGACCACAGGCACCACTGTGGTCTTCACCTTCCAGTTCTTCTCCAGTTCCTC
>CAEGAF010108002.1:0-27590 GCA_903067075.1 Micropoecilia bifurca | reverse complement strand
CTGAACATCTGAAGGAATCACTCTAAGCCTGATGACCTGGTGAAGCAAGCAGTGAGGGAACAAGGTGACAGTTGGATACTTGCTGATGAATATCGATTTTTTCCTAGGAAAGAAAATATCTATATATATCGCAATATCGATATTATTATACAGCCCTAATATTTACTGTAGTAGATATTTGATCATAGAGTTGATCATCCTGTTCTGGTTTTCACCTGACAGCTCTTTGGAAACTAAGTTTTTTTTTCTTTCTGTCTACTAAACCTCGTTAACATTTACTTGTTTTCCACAAATTGCTTCCTTTGGACAATCTGCTAGTCACAAAGTGACTAAATAAGCTATTTAAAACTCATCAGGTTGTCATTTAGGTGTCACCCGTTGCCACTACTTCGGGCTTTAGACCCATTTTATGCCTGAATGTTTCACAGGACAAAGTTAAGTAGCTTATAAAAAACTGAAATGAAGTGAAACCATTACCTCCTACTAGTCCTACACCATCAGACCGCCTGCTGAAGACAACAAGTTCTGGTAAATATTCTCCTTTATTTAAAGATAAATGTAGTTGAGCATTGGAAAAAACACAGCATTGTGTTAAACTCACAAAGTTTAACAGAATATGCAGCTGGATGGGACTAATGGCTAATTCAGATAAATAACTCTGTCTTTTTGAGCCCAACGCTCCACCATGATGATGGAAACATTTACAGTGACGGCGCTGATTGGATCTGAGCCGACGCAGCTGCATCAGCCCCAGGTCAAAGGTGAATGTGGAAAGATGCCAAATGATGCAGAGGTTCAATTTAAAATGGCTTCCAGGTGGGGAAATGTGTTAGTAAATGGTAAAAATACTGCAGATTGAAGAGGTTTGGTGTGAAGAGGCATCACTGTTCTTAAAGTTCAGTTAAATGTACATTTTATATTAATATTTGATCAAATGTGGTGACAGGCTGCTATGAGAAAGATAATGTAACTGAACCATCTGAAGAAATGCACCGTTCCCAACCAAAAACAACCAATCAGAGTCAGGAGGCGGGCCTTAGAGCTGTCAATCACCCTCATCTATGCGCTGCTAAATGTGCTAATTGGGTAAAAAGAACTCATTGTTACAGGAAAATCAATTATCTCCCAATTGTAAACAACAGTGGCTATGCTAACTAGCTTTTCACTCTGATGGGGAGAAGCTAATAGAGCAAAGGGGAAAGGACTGAGCAGCGCACACACAGCCATGATTGAATGCAATCTTATTAAAAACTTCCAAAGTAAACTTTACAATAATTGTTGTATAATATATTCAGGTGTTGGCTACACCTAATTTGCTTGATAGTCAAACCAAGAGACTAATTGAACAGAGAAACATGGAACATGGAACTGAAGCTTCATGAATAAACTGAATACTTTAGCCTCACAGACGGGTTGATAATTAAACATTAAAATAACTATTCAATACTTAAGTTCATAGAAGTATTGGAGCTGTAATAATAAATAAGAACAATGTGTGATATCTCAGTTTAAACAGCAGCTCATGTTGTGCTTTCTTATTTATTTTTTGTCGTGTGTAAAGTGTAAAGTTATTTATTTAATGAGGTTGTTTTAATCCAGCTGTTGCATATTAAAGCAGTGGGAGTGGAGATGATGTGTCTCTGTGTCTGAAGGGATCTGAAGTAAAACCTCTGGGATAAAATGTGAGTGTCTGTTTTCTGGTTGTTAAACATGGATCCTATCTGAAGGGAGAGACTCTGTAATTATCTTGTGTTTTCTTGTGCAGCTCCTGTTTTGCGTAGAGACGCTACTTCCTCTGCTCCTCCTTCAGGTTCTGCTCAGCTTGAGTCTCTGCAGCTGTGATGAAGTTCGTCTCTTCACAAGTTCGTTTCTCCAAACACGACGCAACAATAACGTCTCAAATCTGACGACTGTTTCACCCGTTGAGCAGCAGCAGCAGAGAAAAAGCAGAACTTTCTGATGGACGTCTGAAATGTTGGCAGCTGGAGCCGACGGGTCAGCGAAGAGCTGAACCCGACACTCTGAGATCTGCAGTTCAGGATTCAAATTATTTGTAGAAAATTTGTGCATTTTTTTCGGAAAAAAAAAAAAAATGCACAAATGCACAAACGTGTCATAACTCCTGTCATGAACATGAATAAACCTTTATGAATATTTATGACTGTTGTCATAAAGCGTCATTTGGTAAATTATGACACTTTTAATACAAAGTTGACATTATTCAAAATGTCTTTGTTATGACAACTTAGCATTAACTAAGACATCATTACTGATATAAATATGGTATAAAAGTATTACTGGTTGCACTTTAAAAATGAGGTAACTTTATGTTATTAAAGGTAAAGTTTAAACAGTAATGATTTATTATTCATGTTTATGACAGGTGTTATGTCATGTTTATTAGTGTCATGTCAGTCTTATTCACCCGCCTTCAAATAAAGTGTTACTGTCTCTTTTTGTTGGTAACCAGGATTCGACCTCAGTAGAGTTCAGATTATGTGTTTCCATAATTAACTTTCTTTAATTTATGTCTTTGTGCCAACAATCTTCTCCAAAGAGGAAATTATTGCTTCACATGATCAGAACCTGAATGTGATAATTAATTTGATTAATTTTTATTATTCCATTATAAATGGAAAGAATACCATGAGGTAAAATTAAGACTTTGGTGACCTTTCAGATAAACTTATAATTATTCATTATCACCGACACACACATAATTTATACCAAATTAAATGTATTCATTTTAACATTAGTGTGGAAAGTCAGACATTTTTCTTACTGAGTTTAGTTTAAAACAAGCCTGAAAAATAAGCAAGAAATAATTAAAAACTGTGTCTTGTAGTGACTGTGGCATTCATTAGTAAAACATGTAATTTATTTGAGCAGAAAAAAGTAGTCTCTTTTTTGTCCAGAAATATAAACTAGTTTTTATATTTTTTGTTTGTTTGTCTTATTTGTCCTAAGATGGGTTTTCAATCACTGCAAAAACTCAAAATCTCACCAAGTATTTTTGCTCAGTCAAAACTAACTTACAAATACGTTTTTCAGCAAGTTAAAGGAGATTATTTTAAGAAAAATAATTTCTTAATATTTACAGAAAAATACTTGGGAGATTATTTCATTTATAAAATTTTTCCTATCTGCTAGAACGTTTTCATCACTATTAAGGAATTATTGACTTAAACAAGCTTTTATATGTTGTTGAAAAATACTTGTAAGTTAGTTTTGTATTATTTCAAGTGTACTAAGATATTTGCTCTAGAAACTCGAACAGAAATACTTTTTTAAAATACTTCATAAACTTTTCTTATTTTGTAAAGTTTCAGGCAGAAAATGATCCAGATTAATTAATAATTTAGAATTTTAAAATGTTTATGTTAGAATGTTAAACAGCTCTGAACAAATAAATGTTCATGTGTTTCTTGAGTTTGGAGAGTCAGAAGCATGTTCAGATTATGGTGGTACAAAAACACGAGTCTCTTGTTTTCCTTGTTCTTCTGTGTGGTTTTATGCTTCTATCATGTTCGAAATAAATAAAATCTCTGTAGAACAAAATGTTGAAACACTGTTTGAGTTGCTCCTCACTGAAGGCAGAAGTCCAGGGAATAATTTTAAACGCCTTTGGGTGAACTGACTTTATATAAACTCAAAAATGAAGCTTCTGTAAAGAAAATATAAAAGTAAAAAGGTAAGAGCCTCCTGTCGGTTAATTGGGTGATTATCTTTCTGCTGGTTATTTAACCCCAACTGATGATGTAGAAAATATCTAAGGAGATGCAGAAAGTACAAAAGAACGGTTCATCAATTTATTATAAACTGGAAGGAAAGTGTGGAAGCATCTTGTTTCCTGAATGACTAATTGAAATAATTTAGCTAGATGATTAATTGTGCCAGTAATTATTGCAGTAAACAATAATTATTGTTATTTTGAGATCATTTTCAAGTAATATATTGATGGAAGCATAATCATGCAAGGTTAGCCTCTCAAAGACCAATAAGCAAACAACCAAAATCAAAAAGTAAACAGGAAATAAAAAACACACGAAAACATAAATGAAATGGATGAAACAACTTCCTGTTCTGTCTTGTTCATTTGTAGTTGAGCTCAGTGTTTGTCGTTGTAGTTTGAACTTCAGGGCCACCGTAGTTTCAGTCAGCAGTCAGATTTTCCCATCATCAATACAAGATCTTAGTGAAAATGTGTTTTTGTCCAGGCGCCGTCTGTCAGCTGAAAACCACAGGTTTTAATTTGCTCTGCATTGTTCCACTCACTCTCACAGTCAGCAGTTCTTCTGCAGGCGAAATGCTGACAGCAGAGAAACCAGGAAACATCAAGGGTTTGGTGATAAAGACTCACCATCCAACCAAGGAGCTGCAGCCAAGCAGCAGCTCCTGTGAAACATCCTGTCTGGTGGTGAAGATCAAGTCTTAAAACACCAGATGATAATGGAGCGAACTGCTTGTGTTTCAGTTTAGCTTTATGCTAACAGGGCCGTTTCTAGCTTTATGGGGGCCCAGAGTAAGATGCTGTTTGGGGCCCCAGGTTTATCAAGCGAAGAGATTCCCAACCCTCCTGGTGGTCCGAACACGGATCAGAGCTCAAATCTGCCCTCTTTACAATAATAACTTTCAGTCTGTAGTACAACTTTACATTCCTTTATTATATCACTGTAACAACATTATGTTTTTATCAAGTAAAGAAAGCTCTTAAAGCCTCACCTTAAAGTTACTTCAATTAATCTGTTTTTAGAAAAAAAACCCAAAGCATTTCAAATACATCTGAGTGAAAACTGAATCAGACTTCAGCTCTGAGGAAGTTTTTAAAAACTCTGAAGTTCAGCAGCAACTTGGGACTTAATCAAACAGCAACGATCTCGTGAAAAACATGATTAATCTTCCCTTCAGAAACCCGCAGAATCCATCGTTTCTCTTTCAGCTCTGCTTAAAACCAGGGAGTATTGATCTGACATGACGCTCTGGTGCTTCCTAATAGGTTTCAACAGCAGCAGCAGACAGTCACTCCTCCTCACATGCATCAGAGGCCAGTTTGATGTCTGTATTTATTCATTCTGGTGGAGGATATTGGTGCAGCTAGAAAGCTCTGGTTCAAACTCCTGCAAACGCAGAAGGAAAATGAAAAGATTTACAGTCTGTGCAGCGTTCAGCGTAAAATCCTTCTCTGGGTTATTGACTAAAAGTTCAGAGCATCAGTGGGTAAATAAGCCTCTGTTTATAGATCCTAAACTGTCCCAAATGACGCATTAGACTTAAACAGAAATGGAAGCTGTAATTTCGCCGCTTTCATTAGCTTGTAAATCAGCTCCATTGTCTTATCAACGTATCGTTGGGCCATGTCTGCCTAACAAACACCTGTAATTTGGACGCACTTTTCTGAAGCAAACATCTGCATACATTAAGCAAATGAAACACGGAGAAAACTGAGGAGGTTTTAGAGCGAAGGCGCCATCATTTCTGCTGACCGGCAGCCAAAGGGAACCAACACACAAACAAGGACTGTTTTAATCAAGACTTGGCAATTTATGACATTGTTTTAAAGTCTTTTTTGTGACCTTGTTTAAACATAAGCTTTTGTTCAATTGAGATGTTTCTTTGTAAATTAGTTGATATTATAATAAGGGTGTAACTACATGTGTTCATATCCAGCTTTCCCCAGACATTCATCACAGTGTCTCTATGCAGGCAAGAAAAATCACAGAAATCATCTGAGCATCAATTTGCATAACTAAGAACAAATTAGAAAGTTTATTCAATCTAACCGCTACTTAAAAAGTTAATCATAAAGTATTAATCATTAGCTGTGCTAATGCTAAAGTGCTATGCAAACAGCAAAAGCTCAGGCTAGAGCACTAGTTTTATTGTTGTTGAGTCTTTAAAACTCCTCTGTTGAATGTTTCTGATTCACCATGATCAGAAAGGACATCAGTTGATTGTTTCGTTGTTTCCCAAAGCCTTAAAGCAATGCATTCTGGGTGAAGAATAAATGCTGAACCAGCAGATTTGTTTATTAGCAGCCCTGGTTGTTTGTTCATATGAGTGAATTATTACTCTGTAAGCCTCATATGTTCTTTTTTTGTAAACTTGTCATTTGTTCTATAAAGATTCTTGGAAGAAAATTAGACCATGAGGAGAGGAAATGGATCTTCACCAACTTCAAAATAAGAGCATGAACATAAACGTCCAACTACTTCAAGAATTCTTAACAATTTACAACCAAAACTTTAAAATACACGGTAAAAAAAACAGACAAATTAGAATTTTTCTGGATGAATTAATTTAGGAGAAGCTAAGTGAGCTAACAAAGAGTTAGATCAGCTACTAGCGCAGTAGCAGCAGTGAAATATTGAAATATAACCCAATTTGCTAATATTTTTCCAAATTAGTTTTTCTTGCAAGTTTTTCTGTGCATCATGCAGAAAACTCTGGTCTGCATTTTCTCTTCCTCTGACGTCTCGTTACGAAGAGGAATTTAAAGTCAGCGAGACTTGAAATAATTGAAGGGACTCTAAAAGGAAATGTTGGGAGTTTTGAAAGTTTGAAAAACTGAGCCTAGTTCTGCTTTCATAGCAAGAAAAGCTTCACTCAGTTTTTTACATGATATAAAAACTGTCTGGTCTGTTGTGCTGTGTAGTTCAAAGTGCAAAGACATTGTTTGAATGTTGAATGATTTTAGAAGTAAACAAAGTAATGAATGTTGAACCTAAAGCTGACTTTCTGAGTAGCAAAAGGAGTTTATTATCTGTTTCTGTGTAGAAAACAACTAAATGTTTTAGTTTATTTTTCATTCTTGTGCCATACCTGCATTAAATCTTCACTTTTAGCTTCACTTTCACTTTATTTCATTTTTGTACTTGAGGAATAATGAGTCCAATGTAAACTGCAAGTTATACAGATTAAAAAAACAGATCTGATTTTAACAAGTTTTTCATTTCAACTTCCCTCTAAAGCAGTGGTTTCCAAACATTTTCTGGGCCCCCTATGGATTACAAATGGCTGTCTTGTTGAACAAGGTGTATGAGGGGAAGAGAGGATTCTTAGAGACTCCCTGTCTTTAAGAATGGGGGGGGAAAATCAACTTTTTGGGGGGCAAAATGAATCTATGTAGCTGAACATAGACAACAACATTGGCAGCCTACAGGCTACTTGTTAAGCTTAAGGTGCTGTATTGACATTAGCTATTCATCTTTTAGCTACTTTACCTGCATCCAACAGCTTCACTCAACTCAGTCGGTTAGTTTGAGAAAAAACTGTGAAAAGTTATTTGCATTTTGCTGGTTTGCTGCCATGATTCTCACACTCCTGAGTATCTCTGCACAGCAGCATCAGGTCTCCTTCACTGCTGCACAGGTGTAAACCCAGCGTCTCAGCGCACATGTTGCGTTTAAAGGCGGCTTGGAAAAAAAGGGTTACATGTTAACAACGGATTAAACCGTTTTAACTGCTGATAAAAGTGACAAAGGACACAGATATGGGAAGGGCAGAAGCCCCTACTGTATCAAACTGACATAGGAATAACAGAGACTTGGCCATTCTGAGGTAAAAACCCAACGCATACAGCTTTCAGGTTTTTTGTTTTTTATCCAGACGGCTTCCCGCGCCCCCCCTGCAAGAACATGGCGCCTCTCCTAGGGCGCCATGTTCTTGGGGGCGCGCCCCACAGTTTGGGAACCTCTGCTCTAAGGTAATTTTATTTTATTTTTTTTAGGTTTTGTTGGCTCCGGTGGCCTTTATTTGAGGGTAGCTTGACAGGAGTGGGGATTATGAGGGAGGCGGAGGACATATGGCGAGTGTCACCAGGCCGGGAATCGAGCCTGTGACCACTGAGCACCAAGGGCCCCTGCGCCACCACACCCTCCCCCCCCAAGGTAATTAAACATTTTGATGCTTTTCTGACCTGTAATCGTTGTATTTGTGTGCTTTGTACTCACTGAGGCTGAGTGCAGTCCTGAAGGTTACACATTCGACGGATGGGCTTGGGCTTCTTGTTTGCCTCACAGTATCCACGGTGGACCATCTTGGTGTCTCCCTTCTTCCTACAGCCGTACTTGGTGTACTGAGACCCTGGGAAAGAGGAGACCCTCTTTAATTACCAGCTGCTTGGCAGGAAGCAATTGATTTGAAGACATTTATTAAATGGTTTAAATGGCAGCAATAATCAGCCACAGAGCTCCAGAAGCAGGATCGTGTTGCCAGGTTTAAACATCTCCACCTCAGCAGGGAAATCCTAGATTTTTATGTATCCAGGCCCCAAGGCTTAAAGCTGCAGTACGTAACTTTTATTAAAAAAACCAAATATTTTTTACTTATGTGTTAAACTGTCACCATGTTGTGACAGTGTGTTATGATACAGATAGTCTGTGAAAAGATCGATCTGATGCACCTTAAACAACCAATCAGAGCCAAGAGGCGGGTCTCAGTGCTGACAATCATTCTCATGTACTCGGTGCTACACATTAGAGAGGGAGACATTACTTACTGTTTCAGGAAAACCGTTTATCTGCTGCACTAACTACCATTAGCCTTCACAACAGGCTCTGCTAACTACATGATTTTATGTTTTTTTAATTTCCTTTATTTAACCAGGTAAACCCCATTGAGATCCAGATCTCATTTTCAAGGGGGACCTGGGCAGAAATCTGCAGTAAACAGCAACCTGGTTACAAAACAAAATTAATTAATACATATGCACAAGTATAAAACAATTTAAAAACAATGACATTGTTTAAAAGAATCTTGTTGCCTGTTTTTAAGAATCGCTCGAAATATGTCCAGTGAGGTCAGTTCTGACTGATTGACAGCATATATGTATATATATATATATATATAAAATAAAAGTTACATACTGCAGCTTTAAGCGCTACATATCAAATGAATAAAGAAGCTGAATTATTTTTGGTTCATGCAGCAGAGCGTCAGATACTGAGCAGAGTGGATGAAAAGATCCTTAACCACAGCAGGCGGAGCGGCGGCACTCAGAAACCAACAGATGGGTCCCATCAAGTGATTAAAGCAAGTATAGAGCAAAGAATTATTCAAATGATTTACTCAGATGATTTATAACAACCTATTGACTGTCTGTAAATCAGGACAGAGAAACAAACAGGACATTTGGTCCTTACTGTTTGGGCGTCCAAACTTCATGTCATTTGGGCCAAAATCGACAACAGAACGTCAGGGCAAAAATATGTAAAAAAATAAAAAATAGAAATATATCAAGCTTCATTGTGGATTATTTACTTTATTCTCATATTTTTATGACTTTAAACTCAAATTACAAGTTTATTATAACATAAAAATTTATTTTTAATATTATGACTTTGTTTTTGTAAAAAATGACTCATTTCTTGTAGTTTTATAACTATGCTTGCAGCATTATGTTTATTATCATAACACCACTTTGTCTCGTAATATTATGACTTTATTCCTGTGAATTTCAGGACTTAATGTTTAAAATATTTTGTATTATTGTCATATTATTTTCTAACATTATGACCTTATAGTCATAATTTACTATTTTTATTTCCTCCTGCTATGTCACTAACACTCCATCATTCGTATTAAACTCGTTTAAAGTGTGAGAATTAAACTGGCATCATAGTTTATAAGCACCTGCTGCTCGGCGGGACTTGAAGTAGAAAACGTTAGCGTGTAGCTAACGTCTGAGACCTGTGGATGATGTGAGGATCTACCTCCAGAGCAGGGCTTTGAGCACGGAGACCAGCTCTTCAGGGCCCATTCGTACGCCTCCTCCTGGATCACGTTGTTGTTGTTGACCGGCACCGAGTCCTCGTGGATGACGTACTTGTACATTAACGTGGATCGTGTCTCGTTGTCCTTCGGTATAATCTACAAACCAGGAAGAAGAGAGTGAAAACAAAAGCCGGATCCATACAGCGAGAGACTGGAACTGTTCACATGAACTGTGGATAATTTCAATAGGAGGGGAGAATAACAAAGCCAGGACGGCTGATTGTGCAGCCATGCTGAGGTAATTGGTTCGTGAAGAGATGGGTAATTAGAGGAGTGAAGGGTAGAGAAGCACTGCGACACCAGGAGGTGAGCAATACTCCTCCTTTACTCGTCTACTTCTGTGTTGTCTTTAATAAAACACAAGCTATTATCGTCCTACTGAGAAACATCAGAGCTACTCTGAAGAATAACATGGTCACGACTTAATGACTCATAAAAACGGTTCATAGAAACCTTTTCATCCACTTTGTCTCAGAATAATCTTCAGATTAAATTACACTGCTAAGTGAGGGTTAGAACCTGTCAAACTGAGGGCCCGGGGGCCACATCTGGCCCGTCATAACTTTTTATGGGGCCCTCTAAACTTCATGCTGATGTTTCACACTAATGTATATTTATGAGATTATTCAAAATGTTCCACAAAAATAAAAGAAATCCTTGGGTTTAAGTGTTTAAGTGTACTTTCTACTTAAAGTTACAGTCGGTTATCAATACGAGGAGAAACAAAAAGTCACATTTAACGTCATACAAAAGCACAAATACTGCACATTTTTTCAAATCATCAAAATCTTTAATTTTTATTGCAAAAATCACAAAAACAATCATGAAATCCTGATTTCATGAAATATTAAAGTATTGAATTATTTAATTCAATTCATAATATTGAATTAAATAATTCAATATTATGAATAGCTCAGATTGGGTTGCTAGGTGACAGGGTGAAGCTTCGCTGGTGTTGCTAGGTAACGGTGCAATACCTGTCCAATCTGTCTAAACGATCAGGATGTTTTTGAAACGGCTAATTTTTCAGTTACCAAAAAATGTTGGGGTGTTTTTTTTTAAGTGCTTGGACTGTTTTTATAATCACTTAGACTCAAATGTAAGAACAAAATCCAAATTTGTCCTAATAGGTCCACTTTAAGGTGTTGAAAACACTTGAAAATTCAATTTTGAAAAAAATTTTAAAAACATGAAATATTGTCATGTAATCTTGGTCTAGTTTCCAGCTCAAATATCTTCGTACACTTGAAATAGGACACAAATAACTTACAAGTAGCTTTTCAGTAGGATATAGTAGCTTGTTTTATAAGTCAATAATTCCTTAATATGGATGAAAAAGTTCTACTTCCATTGGCAGATTATTTCACGTATGACATGTTTTTCTAATGTTATATGCAAAATAATCTACCAATTGAACTAGAAGTTTTTAGTCAATATTAAGGAATTATCGACTTAAACAAGCTCCTACGTCTTGCTGAAAATTTACTAGTAAATTAGTGTCGTCTTATTTCCTAATAGGAGAAGCTGGACCAAAAACACTTGGTAGGATTTTGTGTTTCTTGACGTTTCAGGGGCCTGAATCTGTTTCCGGAGCCTGAATCTGTTTCCGGAGCCTGAATCTGTTTCCGGAGCCTGAATCTGTTTCCGGAGCCTGAATGTGTTTCTGGAGCCTCACCAGAACCACCACGGGGTCATGCAGAGGCCCGTCGGTGTGCAGCGTCTCCACGTCTCCCTCCAGGACGTAGTGCCACTCCACCCCCAGGTCGATGAAGCTCCTGGACTTCAGCTCGTCTCCCGTCTTCCCGTTCAGGATGTAGTGTCCTGTCGCCTGGTTCTTGATTGCTGCAATCAGTCATTCGATGGGAGAAATGATGAGACTGAGGAAACGTCCAGAGAGCCTCCACCAGCCTGACCTCTGCTCTGATTTATTATAAATTAATTAATCACACACGGTAACACTGATTGCACTTACATGCATAAGCAAAAGGTTACGATAGGGCTTAGATTATTTAAATATCAACTTTAATCAGAAATATTTAATAGGCGCTGAACTTTAGACACTTTTTCCTCTGGTGCACAAACTAAACTTTACTAAGAAAAAAAATGTAAAATGGATAATTAAATGCAACTGTTGATGCTGTTGTAGCTGGTACTTTAATATTTATGCTCTTGCAAAAATTCACAGTTGTGGGCAGATTTTGACAGACGCAAAAATGTGTTTTTAGATATTTTTAAACCAGTTGTGAAATATAAAGACGTTTTTTATGTTTTGTTTTTTTATCACAGAACCTCATTAGTCACTGAATGCATGAAAATATCTTTGTACTAACTTACAAGTAAATTTTAACCAAGATATATCACCTTGTTTTAAGTCGTAATTCTTTAATATTGATAAAATAAAAGTTCCACTGGTGGATTTTTTCACTGAAGACAGTTTCACTTTTTATAAGCAACACAATGACAGGGTTCCAGTGGAACCAGGATTTGATCAATATTAAGGAATAAGTGACTTAAAGCAAACTTCTATATTTTTGTTTCATGATTTTCTAAACTAAAATGCATTATGTACATTAAAATGTACTGGCATAAATTTTGAGAGAATTACTTAGAAATTTAAGGCTGAAAAGATGGAAGTAAATATATGCCATCAGAATTTGAATAAAAATTGCTTCTGAAACTTGAATGTTGTATATTTGCGCTTACTTTGTCGTCACTTTGAAAAAGGAATGTGATTTTTTTAACAAATGAAAATTGCAAACATGTACAAATAATGACACTGAATTTTTTTAGGTCAAAATTATAATCTGAATTAATTTTGAAATTGAAAAAGTAAGCGCAAATATACAACATTCAAGTTTCAGATGCATTTTTTTATTCAAATTCTGATGGCACATATGTACTTCTATATGAAAAAAATATAAGAAGTGAACAGACAGAAGAAAAAACACCCATAAATGTTTCATGTACAACTAAACAAGTTGTTTATGTTTAACAACAGTTTGACTTATAACTAATTGTTTGGCCTTATTGACGACTGATTTACTGTCATTAATGAGATTCAGTTAAATGTTGTGAAAACTAGCAGAGGTCGATCATCACTTTGGCATTTTAAGGGGTAAATTATTGACATCTACAGTCGTTACAGACGAGAAATCAATTTGCAGTTTGGATTTTCTTTTTTTTGCCAGGATTTTTACTGCAGATGGTGAAAGCAGCTCCGATTAGCTCCAGAACTGAGCCAGGTGATTTATTGTCCTTAGAAAAAAAACCTTTTTTCCAACACAGACGGACTCAAGCTTTGTGTTTTTCCAGCCGTCATGAAGCAGAATTTAATGAGCAACTGCACAATCACTGAAAATCTAAATTCCTTTTGTGGTCATTAAAACCAAACAGCTTGATGTGACTCTCATTAGTCAGCAGGTGCACCAGAGGAACTGGCCCATTCCCTGATTATTGGCTTAGTTGTTTAGTAATATTCTGTAACATTGACATCATGACAGGAGATGCGAGTTTGGAGAAAACAGCAGTTTGAAGAATAAGCAGCTCAGTAATCTGTCTCTCTCTCTCAGCGTCATTTTTCAGGTAATGACAGCAGAAGAGGAGCGTTTACTGATGAAGAGGAGCGGTTCTGATGAAGAGGAGCGGTTCTGATGAAGAGGAGCGGTTCTGATGCTGCGCGGGTCGTTAGCTTTCAGACGCTCCAACATGAGCGGGTCGGGTTCTGTGGAACGTTTTCAGCTGCTGGGTTCGTGTTTTGTTTGGTCCCGTTTCTGTTCTGAAGCATCGATTTTTCCCGCAGCCACAGGGAACAAAAGAAATAAAGGTGATCAGTTGTGAGGGTTTTTTCTTTCATACTGGACTCCCTGCAGCTGCAGCTGAACTGTAAACAAGCTGGGCAAAAAACAGTAAATAAAGGAAAAGCAGGAGAAACCAGGAGAAAATCAGAGCGGCGATGAAACAAGCGGGCAGAAATCTGATCCCAATATTACCAAACTGCTAGAAAACGGACTGGATCACTTAGAATTATTTATTATTTTTCTTGTTTGATTACATTCTTTTAGTTTAATTGTCAGTTTTTTTACATTTAAATCAGAGGTGTTCAGCATGGGGGTCGTGTCACAGAGGCGGGTCATGGAGGTTCGTTAAGAGGGTCGTGACATTTCTGATGAAACATGTTTGTGTTTTTATATTAACAGATCAACATGTAATAAACTGACATAAAATAATGTCAATCAATTTTAGCATTCAAGGCATTACTGTAATGTTTATTCATGTCCTTTAGAAAAGAGAAACGCAATTTGTTTAAAAATTGAAGGAATAATTAAATCACTTCATGTTATTCAGTTATAAATTGGCTCCCTGTAGCTCAGAGAATAGACTTTAAAATACTGTTGTTAGTTTATAAATCACCGAACGATTTAGCACCACAATACCTTAAAGATCTGTTATTGCTGTACCAACCGTCTAGACGCCTCGGATCTTCTGGTTCTGGTTCTGCTCTGCATCCAGAACCAGAGCCAAACGAGGAGAAGCAGCTTTCAGCTTCTACGCACCACAGATCTGGAACAAACTTCCAGAAAACTGTAAAACAGCTGAAACACTGAGTGTCTTTAAATCTCGACTTAAAACCCACCTGGTCAGAGTTGATTATTTTTAATGTTATCTTTAGTTTTTAATTTATTTTCATTTCTCTTTCTCACCGTTTCTTTTTTAATGCTTTGTTAAAATCTCTTTCTCTTTCTAACCGTTTATTCACTGTCACCTGCCGTTTTTATTTTAATTATGTAAAGCACTTTGAAATGCCTTGCTGCTGAATGAGCTATACAAATAAAGTTTGATTGATTGATCGATTATAAACTGAGTGTTTTATTTATTACAATATATTTATGTATTATTCAGTTTATTAGAGGAGTATATATTTTTAGGTTTATATTGTAAACTAAATGTCATTATTTACACATTTTCAGTAAAATAATTATTTAAAGTAAAACTTCCTGAAGAAACTGAACGTTGTGTTTTTATTTTTCAGTACCGTTCTGCATCCTGGATCACTTTAAAAAAAACAAACACATTAATAACTCCCATTTCAGATGCAAACACCCATTAAGGAGCTGCGTTAGCTTTAGCTTTAGCTCGTTTGTGAATCCATTCAGTTTTCTCTTGCTCCAAACGGTGCCAACACTTTTCCCCGGCGGTTTACGGCGGCCATGACGGTTCTTCTGCTCTGAAGCCAGGATGTTTCCTGTAGCTCCACCTGACAGAAGTGAACCTTTCCCACGACAAAGAGGCAGCAGATGGCGTGTGTGTGTGTGTGTGTGTGTGTGTGTGTGTGTGTGTGTGTGTGTGTGTGTGTGTGTGTGTGTGTGTGTGTGTGGCTCCAGAACCATTGCTGCTCGATGTTTGGTGCCGCTGCTGCCTTTATGGACGTGACAGGGATCCGTTCGACGCGCACAAAGGTTCCTGACAGATGCTGGCTTTTGAGCGGAGCGGCGATAAGAAGCCGGATGTAGAAATAATTGTTCCAGGTGTTTGAAAAGGATTCAGGACGAGTTTCCACCTCAGACCCAAAACCAGGGCAGCAGCGTTTCTGCATGTGGAATAAATGTTTCAGTTTCCTGGGAACAGAAAACTGAAACAGGGTTAGTGTTGGTGTGCAATGAATCTAAAATATATGATAATATAATTTGTATCATTACATTATGGAAAATAGAAAATAATTAACTTTATCACAATATGCTAATTTTTTGAGAAGAACCTGTATAATGAATATAAATTATTGTATGCCTCTGACTAATTTTTTACATGTTGGATTAACATGAATGTTATTATGTATTTAAAGACGCAACTTTGAATTTTGAAAAAAATACACAAAAATCTGAAGTTGTACAGCCTTCCTGCGTTGCGCCTGTGGCCCCTCAGGTGTTACGACCCTCGTGTTGAACACCTCTGATTTAAATAAAACACGTTTAAAACGTTAAAACATTATTGAAAATTAAACTAAAGTATAAAATCAAAACAAAAAAAGGGTTAAAAGGTAATTGCGTTGCGCTTCGGTATTTTAGCTTCCAGAGATTTGAGAGCAAACATAACGTGGGAAGCATCTCTGAGTTTGACCAAAACCTCTGCGACTCGTTTCATCAGACAGAGGAGCAGAACTTCATCACGGCTCTAATGAAGCTGTGGAAACTCTCCGCTCATCATTTTGTTGCTTCGATTATTTCTGTGCTCATCCGAACATTGAGATGCGTTGTGGTATTTTCCAAGTCCTTTAGCCGGTCAGCTTCCCATGGCCTCTCAGCACCTTTCAGTGTTCAACGTCTTCATTAGAGGTTTAATTACCCAGTTAGAGAAATGAAGCGGCTTCACACCGATTCTTCTCCTGCTTCTGCTGATCTGAGCCTGAATAAATCTGACTCATGTGGCCAGAAAAATCTGTGGACTCAAACTCTAAAAACATATTTTTGCAAGCGATGGAACCCAAAGGCGACTCTTTAATAGGTTTATGAATAAATGAACGAGAAACTGGATTCTCTCGGGCCGAGAAAATGACAAGAGATAAATCATGCAGAGTTTCTAATCTGTGATTTTAGGGAACATTTTCCCGTTGGCGCTCCAGCGAGGCGGTCAGGTCGGGCTGCCCGGCCGGAAGCCACTTACCCAGGATCTGCAGGTCGGCCTCCTGCTCTCGGATCTGCACATGTCTAGCTCCAGGAGGAACATGAAACATCTTAAGGGAACCTTCGGCGAGTCGCAGCAGCAGCAGAAACAGCAGCGGCAGGTTAGGGAAGATGAGAGGAGACAGAAAAGTTAAGCAGATCTAGGACTAAAGTCTCAGTTTGCAGCAGCGGACATCAGATTTCTGCAGAAGGTTTCTTCACTCTGGATCTACGCAGCGACGTTTGAAGGAGAGAGAAAGTTAAGAGAAGTTAATGTTCCTACAGAAAACACATTGAAACAGGACCAACACTGCAAAAACACAACATCATGCAAAGTACTTCTAGTTTCTAGAGCAAATACCTGAATATGCTATAAATCAGACAAAACTAACTTAGAAGAAACTTTTTAGTTAGATGTTGATTAGAGTAAATAATTCCTTATGGTTGAGGTAAAGGTTCTCAGTCGATATTTCTTATAACTAGGGAATCACTGATCCACTTTTCTCACTTCTGATATCGATATCTGCATTTCAGCATCAGCCGATCTGATCAGGCTGAATTACAAATTAATTTCAGAAACATGCAGCTGTACAAAACACTTAAACACACCAAAACCTTCACCAGTTTGGCCAAACAAAACACCTTCAGTCAGAGCAATCAGAAGAATAACAGCCAATCTACCAAAAATCAACTGCAACAAACCTTTCAAATGGCTCAGAAAGTGAAATCAGAAATTATAAATATAATACAATATAAAATATTTAGTCTCTATTGATCGGGAACGTTGTCACAGACACCTAATCCTAATCAGATACAGATATTAACATTGGATTGGTGCGTCTCTACTTTTTCCAGTGTTGCAGGTGAAATAATCTCCCAGTGGAACCAGAACGTTTTCATCAGCTTTAAGGGTTAAGAGTCTCGTATAGTGCAACCAATTTCTGTCCGATTACTTTAAAAATCCTGACCTGCTGATTCTGATTTTAGCCGATACTTTTCCTTTGTATCTAAAATGTTGCTAAATATCGGGAGAAAGCTGCTCATTGGCAACAGTGGGGTGAATATGACTAAAATCAGCTTCACATTTAAACATCTGCTGATCACAGATCTCCCAAAACTAAGGAAATCAGAGCCGATTTCAACTGAAAAGTTCCTTGTAAGTCAGTTCTGTCTTAATTTAAGTGCATTAATTAATTGCATTAGAAACTAGACCAAAGTAGTGTGTACATTTTTATGTTTTGCAGTGAAACAGTTCATTCCAGGTGTGAATGAACTGCCTCTTCAGGCCGTTTCAATGAGGCAGAGTTATTCTGCTCCACTCGTGGTTTTCTGCTGCAGATGTCCGCCGCTCACAGACCCGCCGCGACTCACCCAGGACGTTTCTAGACTCCTCACTCTCATTTAGAAACACATTGCGAGCTCCTTTGGGCAGAGAGAAGGCGCCTCTGGTCTTCCCTTCAGACAGAAACAGATCAGTTAGTCGCCGTTTCTCCGTCTCTCCTAGCAGCAGCAACTCTGTGGAGGAAAGTTTCTAATCAAACCAGAAGAATCCACAACGAAACGACGGACCGGACGCTCCGACACTCTGGAAGCAGCAGGCGGGGAAATGCAGAGTCACAGGCGGAGAACGGCAGTAACTACTTAACTGTTTGGGACAAACTCTTACATTCACTTGAGTAATTTTATTGTTTTCTAAACTGAGTCAAATTTCTGGATTTTCTACCCACTGAATGGAAAACAAACGTGTTTTAACCAGAAATTCACCAAACACAGACACACATCTGCAGTTTTTATTCAAGTTTTAATTTTTCTTTAAGCAGGAAAAAATATATTTTAGTTGTTTTTTTGTTACTTATAAGAATTATTGTCATTTTTGTCCTAAAGATACCAACATTTCCACTTAACTTTATATTGTGTTCTGTCTGATGATGTAGTTTTTAAATATTAAACGGTTGATAATTTGATCAATTTGAGTGGTGCAGTTGGTAGAGCTGTTGCCTTGCAGCAAGAAGGTTCTGGGTTCGATTCCTGGTCTTTCTGCATGAAGTCTCCATGCTCTCCCTGTGCATGATGGGTTTTCTCCAGGTACACCGGTTTCCTCCCACAGTCGAAAAACACGACTATCAGGTTAAATGTCCTCTCCAAATTGTCCCTAGGTGTGAGTGTGTGCCTGGTTGTTTGTCCTGTCTGTCTCTGTGTTGCCATGGCAACCTGTCCAGGTGACCCCGCCTCAGGATGTCAGCTGGACAGACACCAGCTGACATCCTGACCCCACTAAGGGACCAGGGTGTAAAGAAAATGGATGGATGGATGATAATTTGATCAGTTACTCAGCACTCGAGTAGATTTTTTTTTACCAAATACTTTTTTACTCTTTTTGAGTCTTTTTTTTGTTAGCTGCTTTTTATTTTTACTTGAGTAAAACTATGTTGCAGTGGTGCTACTCTTCCTGCGGAGCAGCGCTTTGCTCACAGGACTGCTGTGTGTTCAGCATTCAAAGCTCCAATCAACGTTTTCCAAAAGAGTTGAAGGATAAATCTGGAGGACATCAGCGCAGCCAGACGCTCTCCGTGGAAAGAAAAGTTTGATTAAAGCTCTGAGAGAAAAGGCTCCAGTCGTAAATTGTGTGGATGTGAGTGAACCGAGCGCCGGCGCTTCACTCAGGTCTGGACTCCTTCCAGAGGCCGGCGGCTCGGTTCTGACGGCCGTTTTCTCCCCAACAAAACAACTACGTTTGTCTTTTTAAAAGCCACAGACACGACAACGAACAACGTCTTCTACCTACAACGAGCCGAAGACATGAAAGAGACACTTAATTAGTCACAGCAGCGATTCTTCTGGTTTCTACAGCGTTAGACGTCCAGCTGCGCTACAGGCTGGGATACTTGCATGGTGAGTTTTCCACCAGTGGAGCCTCGTTCTGCTCTCTCTTGCTCAACTGTTTCCCTGTGGAAAAGGTGGTGGGTTAAATAAAACGCTGCAAAAACAAAACCTTACCAAGCGTTTCTGGTCTAGCGTTGATGTCTTAAATCACTTGAAATAAGACAAGACTCACTTGTATGGAGGACTTTTACTGCCAAACGTTGACAGCGCTCAGAACGTTTGCTCTCTTTCAAATATTCTCTGCTCTCTCAGACTTTTCTCCTCATGCTCAAAACGTCTCTCTGCCCGGATCAAATCTCCACTCACAAACTTCGATGCTCAACTTTTTATGTGTACCGTTGCCTAGCAACCTCTCAGCCAATAGCAGGAAAATAATTCGCAAGGTTTTATCTGAGCAGAAACAGGTTTGGGCGAGAGGAGAAACTTTTTAAAAATACATTTTAATTAATTGTTGACTTAAACCAGCTCTTACATCTTGCTGAAACATTATAAGAGCTCGGTTAATTAAAACACTGCAAAAGTTATTTTTGTCCCATTTCAAATGAAACTAGATAAAAACTTGGTAGGATTTTGTGCTTTTACAGAGAAAGAGTTGCTAATAACACTTTAAAGTTTTCACACTGAGGCTCAGAGTGTCTTTAGTGATGAATGGATCTTCATCACATCCCGGCTGCTGAGGAGGAGACAGAAACCCTCAGGGTGAATCCATGACACTTATTTATTCATGTCTGTTCCAGCTTATTGTCGGCTCAGCAGGGAGGCGTTTTCCTCTTTAAGAGACGATCTGGTTACTTTAGTGAAGCTGAATGTGTAAAAGCTCAAACTAATAAAGCCAAGATTCTTAATGAAATTACCGCTTTGATTAAAAAGATACAACGATTCCTATGTTGGCATATTTGCTCCGGCTAATTCCTCTAAACGGCTCATTTATCGACTCTGAATGCAAATTTAGCACATTAACAAACAATCTGCTGGAAGTTGCTGCAGTTTCTACACATCCATAATGTGGCTCAGCCTCCCAGTTTCACCATAACGTCCAGAAAAGTGTAAAACAGCTGAAACTCTGGGTGCCTTTAAATCTGGATAACACCTGGATATTTTTTTCTTTACTTATGTAAAGCACCTTGAAATGCCTTGCTGCTGAAATGTGATTGAAATTTTGATTGATTGATTGATTGATTGATTGATTGATTGATTGATTGATTGATTGATTGATTGATTGATTGATTGATTGACCCGTCCGAAATGTTCAGTACTGGGACGGACACTCAGTTAAGCATCTTCAACTGGACCAGAAATATCTGAGCATTTACTCAGGATCTTATTAATGTATCAGTTAATATATGTAGTTGTTGTAACTATAAGTATAATATATAATATATATATAGTTATATATAATAACTATAACTATACATAGTTTCCTAAAATGTTGAGTATTAAAAGTCTGAAAAGTGTGGCATGCTTTTGTACCAACAACCTATAGAAAAACCTTTTCAGTTTCCACTCATTTACTTTAACAGGAGCAGCCCAAGTTATTTTAAAGTAAGCAAGTTTCATGTAAATGTACACGAGTTGGTCGCTAAAAATGGACTTGAATTAGAAAAGAGAAAGATTAGAGAGCTAGAGAAAGATTTTTGTTTTTTTTACTCAAAATCAGGAAGTTATTTCAAAATTTGCTGTTTCTATCACTGGTTTCTAAAGCAATGCTCAAATTGAACATTAAAAAAAAAAAATCCTTGATGGATTTAAAGCATTTTGAAATGTTCTACACAAATAAACCTGATTGATTAAATCTTAAGCTGCTTTTCCTTGTGCACGTTTATCACAAAAATCATCATCAAAATTAACTGCTTAAAAAGTCTATAAATAAAATTTTCTGACATAAATAAATCAAATTTTTGTTGATGTAAATTTTCTAAAGAGGATTTTATATGTTGCATTTAAGAGCAAATGCAGCAAGGATGAAACGAAGATAAATGTGATTGTAATTCAGGTTCGTATGTGACTGAAACATGTTAAGTTTAATTCTGCAAGCTCCGTTTTCTCACCCTGCATGTGTGACCTTGAGCATCAGCACAACTAGAGACTAAAAGACAATGTTTTTTCTGAGCTTCAAGTTAAAATTTTCTGACTTTTTCCTTATTTTTTGGTGGAAATTTTCTCCTTTTTCATCTAAAATATCCCCAGTTCGCCGCCACAGGTAGAAGATCTGATGATTTCCTGCTCCTCTCATGCACATCAACATAAATCCATTTAAATCTCTCCGTCAAACTTAAACCTTTAAAGTATTCCACATTAAATGAAACCTAAACTCTAATTTTTCCAACAGAGAAGCTTTCCTGCAGCAGTCAGAATTATTAGGAGTTTCTCCATCTTGTAACAAAAGTTTGAAATGTGCGTCTCTCCTTTGCGTCTCTCAGGTTTGTCCTGTAGTTATTGGGGTTTCTTTCTTTCATGACGTTAAAACACAAATTAGTTCCGTCTGCTTTTATTAGCATGATCAGGTTTTTCAGAACTTTGTCATTTCAGACCAAATGTTTGCATTTCTCAGCAGCGCGACTGCAGAAGCGATTTCCTCAAACTCGGACCAAACAAATCACAGCTCTAATTTATGGGAGATTTTCAACCTTGAGTTTTAATACAAGCCTTTTTGCCTCTGATTTTCTTTGCAGGGTTTGTGTTTAGAAGTGGTTTTTAAAAGCTTTCCATTATAAAATTACAAGAAGTAATGAATGAATGAGCAGCAACAATAAAAAAGGCCTTGGAGGCTGAAAGTGTTTGTAAAGTTTCAGTCTGATAATCGAAACCTTCGACTATTCAGGGCTTAACAACTTTAATGGTTATATAAGGTTGACTCAAGGGATTTAAAAGTACAAATTAAACACGCACTATTTTATGTTTCTGTTAAAACAATACATGATTTAATTATTAATAATAATCATGTTAATTTTACACAAACCCATAATTAACCTAAAACAGTCCATGTACTCATCACAAAACCATGAAACAATCAAAACACATATTAGCTAAATCATAAAGTAAATATATTTAAACGGCAACAACATTAGGTGCAATATTGAGGAAGATGGGTGGAGCCAAACGAAGTGGGATTGAATACAAATGCATGCCACACTTTTCAGATATTTCTAATGTAAAAAAATTAGCAAGCTGTTCCTTCGTTATTTATTTCGTTTGAGTTTATATTTTTTGTCTGGTTTTGTAAAACTGTCCTGAATAAACAACCAATCGTCTAGCTAGCTGTGTGTCAGACATGCTCCAGGTGACCCTACCTGGTTTCTTTGGGGTCCGGGTGAAGGTTCCCTTCACGGTCCGGCAGTGGGAATTGTCTCCACCACAAACACCACATTTATCCTCCACCTTGTTGGAGCCGATCTCTCTGTCACAGCCGACCTTCTGCACAACCATGAAACACAACAAGGTGACGATTAGCATCCACCCGTTAGCTTCTGGCTAACGAGCTGAGGAAGAGAGAAAAGCCTTTTGACTTCTATTTCAGTCAGCAGATTTACTCAGATGATGTTCAAGCTGCTATTAGTCGTTAAAGTCCAGAAAAACTGTTCAAATGAGCTGCAGAAATGAACTCTGCTAAGGAGGAAACATGCTGACTCCACTGGCAGAAGATTTCACTTACGACAAGAAATATTCCTGTGTAATAAGAGAAATAACTTGTACTTTTCCATCAATATTATAAAATGATGTCTTATATCTTGATGAAAAGCTACTTTTAAGTTTCGTCTTATTTCAAGTGTATCTAATTAATTTGCACAATTAATTAGACCAAAAAAGATTTTGGTCAATATCAATCATATTGATGGAAAAGTTGAGTTTAAACTTCCTGCTTCTCCTTTTCAACTCTTCTGCAATTTCTGGTCCTAATTCTGGATTTATTTGAGGAGTTTTTGAGAGGCTAATCTCTTGGTTGTAAAAGAAAAAAACAATCTTATTGCTACGACTATGAATCATTACAGTAAAGAAAGTAAAAGCTGAAATCCTTCCAGCTGCTCAGAGTCCAGAACCAGAGCAGATGATTGTCTGAAGTGCCTGAACTGAAACGTTTGAACGAAACTCTTGAAAAAGATCCGGTGCTAAAGCAGCAGAGCTAATCCAACATGCTTCCACCATGAGATGGATAATCTACAGATTATGTCTTCACAAAACATCAGATTTTCTCTGAAGTTGTTCAGACGTTGATGACAGATAACATGAATTTGGTTGATCTCAGTTCGAACAGCGTGATCAGATCAGACCTTGTTTTAAAGATGCTCACCACACATTCTCCGCGCACGCAGAGGCTGTAGGCGTCCTTGTAGGAGCAGCGCGTCCCGTCCTGCACCAGCTGCTTCAGGTGAGCCACGTCGCCCGTCTCCTTGGACTGGCAGAACAGGTGGCAGCGCTTGGTGGCTGGCGGAGCGGAGAAAACACATGAAGAAGAAGAAAGACACAACATCTAGACGACCTGGAGTCAATGAACGGCTGGAAACCAAAGACCAGGCTGAGATCTGACTCATCTGTAGTCGCATTAATTACTGCAGCAGGTCTGGCTAGAAAAATCAGACCTGCAGCTGATCCAGACGCTGCTGCTGGAGTTCTGACTAAAACCAGGAAGTTAGAGCACAACAAATCAGTTCTACATCACCCAGCTCTGTCATCAAGGTCTACATCATCCAGCTCTATGTCATCCAGTTCTACATCATCCAGCTCTACACCACCCAGTTCTACATCATCCAGCTCTATGTCATCCAGTTCTACATCATCCAGCTCTACACCACCCAGTTCTACATCATCCAGCTCTATGTCATCCAGTTCTACATCATCCAGCTCTACATCATCCAGCTCTACATCATCCAGCTCTACACCACCCAGTTCTACATCATCCAGCTCTACACCACCCAGTTCTACATCATCCAGCTCTACATCACTCAGCTCTACATCATCCAGCTCTACATCACTCAGCTCTACATCATCCAGCTCTATGTCATCCAGTTCTACATCATCCAGCTCTACATCATCCAGATCTACATCATCCAGCTCTACACCACCCAGTTCTACATCATCCAGCTCTACATCACTCAGCTCTACATCATTCAGCTCTACACCACCCAGTTCTACATCATCCAGCTCTACATCATCCAGTTCTACATCATCCAGTTCTACATCATCCAGTTCTACATCACCCAGTTCTACATCACTCAGCTCTACATCATCCAGCTCTACACCACCCAGTTCTACATCATCCAGCCCTACACCACCCAGTTCTACATCATCCAGCTCTACACCACCCAGTTCTACATCATCCAGTTCTACATCATCCAGTTCTACATCATCCAGTTCTACATCATCCAGCTCTACATCACTCAGATCTACATCACCCAGTTCTACATCACCCAGATCTACATCATCCAGCTCTACATAACTCAGATCTACATCCCCCAGTTCTACATCACCCAGTTCTACATCATCCAGATCTACATCATCCAGCTCTACATCATCCAGATCTACATCATCCAGATCTACATCATCCAGATCTACATCATCCAGCTCTACATCATCCAGATCTACATCATCCAGATCTACATCATCCAGCTCTACATCATCCAGATATACATCACCCAGCCAACAGTTTCCAAAATGTCAAACCCAAAGCAAAATTCTTATTTTTATTTTATTCTATTATTTCTTTTAGTAACTAAATTGTTTCACAGCTTTTCTTTTCAAACTGTTCTCACATGATGCAGGACAGCAGAGCATCATTTCTGCTTCCTCCTGCATTAAAACGATTTTAACACGAACAGAAAGAAAAACTCAGCTGTAAAGTCAGATGGTTTTTTACAGAACGTTTCTTTGTGAGCTGGAAAGTCTCTTTGTTGTAACTAATGAGGTTTTTTCTGCCTGTCAACAACTTCAAATTTTCTTTAAGCTCTGATCTGACTATTCCACAAAGACTGACAGGAAAAATAATAAATAAAAAACTGAGCTTCTCCGTGGCTTTGAAACTCGAAGGGGATTTTTATTCCTGTCTTTTCATGTCATGTTGATATTTAATAGAGCAGAAGCTGACTGAATGTGGAGCAGCTGAAATAATGCAGAGCTTACAGAAAATAATAAACTCCAGCTTTTCATTTAAACTACATAAAGTAGTGCATAGAAAGGGAAAAAATGACCTGGATCTTAAATTATTTTTCCTAAAAAGCAGGAATTTTAATCGGATATCTCAAAATAAAATCCATGTTAAATAATTAGCAGAGTTTCCCTGTGTAATTTAATCCCAGTGTGAATCCAGATGCTCTGCGATTAAGATTAAATTATAAAAAAATATGCCACTCTATTATGCTCCAACTACTTCCTGTTGTTGTCTTCTTCATGGTTTCTGCCAGTAGCAACATCTGGTGGGTGATCATGTGACTGGTGATGTGAAAGAAGCGTCATGACGGCTGATTGCTGTTGGACTCTGAAGAGAGACTGTCTCTGTCGCTGAGCATCTCAGGTTTCCACAAAACGGAAGTTCAAGCCCTGAATTTGGAGCAACAATGACGGTAACTTCACATGTCCATTACATTAATTGATTGATCAATGTGGACTGTACGTTACAGTAACCGATGTTTGTAACATTTCATCAATAAATTGTGTTAGAAAACAATTTATATCTTAAAAATCTAATTCGGATGAGAAATATTACTAAAAATCAACCGATAATGTGAAAAAAATGTAATTATCCATAATACATTTAGACAAAAAACTCGGATTTAAAAATGAACTTAGCTTAAAAACGTGACCTGATTGATAAAAATGGATGTTATTTTTGGATTCAGTAGTGAATATTTGTAATAAATCAGTTGTCAAAAGATAAACAATTTTCAAAAGAAATTTTTTTTGTAACCCTGTGTTATTTAACTTATCATCATAAGTTAAATGATTAATCTGGAATAAATTAACACTAATTGCAGAGACTCTTCTGATTGGAGGTAAAAACTAAACACCAGTTTATTTTGACAAATCCCAAATCTAATTCTATCTGAATGGCATAAATACAAAGCAAACATAAGTTTACACCCATTTAACCTCAATCCTTTTTATATTTAAACATGATCTCATCAGATATATGATCTCAAACAGACTCATCTCTCACAGATGTTCCAGTTTCTGTTCCTCGTGCACCTGCGTCCCACTTCCTGGGAGGATTTCCTTCTTTTATGCTCTGCCAGCTGCAGGCTGGTGCAGAATAAAAAAACAACCTTCCACAAAATAAATCAGCCTGCCACATGTCAACGCCTGCTGAAAATATCTGCATCATATCATTTCATTTAGTGCTTCTTGTTGCTGAGATGGACCAGATAAATAAAACAAATATCTGAGCTAAAAGTGATCACAGTTTATTTGTTAGTGACATTAAAAGACGCTGGATAAATAAAACTACTGCACTGCAAAAACTCAATATCTTATCAAGTATTTCTGCTCTTGAAAGTAGAGAAACTTTAGCTTTAACCTGGTTGCTGTTAGTCAGAGCCAGTAATGAAAAAAATAAAAATAATAAACAACACCCTGCATCGTTTTTAGACAGATTTAGTTGTAATCAGAAGGTCCATCTATTTCTGAATGGAATATTTTGGTGTTGGGAATTATTTGCTAGATATTTACAATTTAATACCAACTCAATTTCTAAACAATCTTATAAAGACTTTTTCATTTTGTGCTGATTTTTCAGTTTTTAAAACGCTTCACTGCAAAAACACAAAATGTCCAGTTTCCAGTGCTTTTGAAATAAGACAAACAACTTTTCAGCATTTATAGAAGCTACTTTTAAGTGAACAATTCCTTAATATTGATGAAAAAAGTTCTAGTTCCATTATTTCACTCATAAGATATTTTTCCATGTTATAAATGAAATAATCTGCCAGTACAACCAGTATTTTTTAAATATCAATATTACGTAATTATTAACTTAAAACAAGTTACTATAAATGCTGAAAAGCTGCTTGTAAGTCAGTTTTGTCTTATTCCAACACAGTAAAAATGTCGGTGTTGAATTAACACCCAAAAGTCTCTATATGTGTCTAAGTCAGCTGGTGTTAAAGTAGCACTTTTGAAAGTGTTAAAAGTTTGACACCAATTTTTTTGTTAAATTAACGTTGGTCTATATACTGAAATGGGTTTAATAAAAGTTAAACTTTCCATTTCTGTGTCTTGTTTTGAATATTTTCCACTGGATTTGATTGATATTGACACCTTGTGGGTCAATTATTTACGTTTTTAACACCACAT
>CAEGAF010107998.1:0-21019 GCA_903067075.1 Micropoecilia bifurca | reverse complement strand
TTTATTTTTTTTTTTTTTTTTTTTTCTATTTTATAAAAAAAAAAAAAAAATTTTAAAAAATATTTAAAAAAATAAAAAAAAAAAAAAATATTTTTTTTTTTAAAAAAAAAAAAAAAAAAAAAAAAAAAAAAAAAAACTGCTCCAGAGGATTAAAAAAAACAAAAAAAAACTGGTTTATAAATGACAGGAAGGCTTCTTTATTATGATTTATCCACTGATTTTAAGAGGATTAGTATCAGTCAGCTTGCAGCGCAGTCTCATTTGGGCATTGTTTTGTAACTGGCGTCAAACACTAGCCTTATTGAGAATAGGGGTGAACCTTTTTTTGTTTTGTTAAGGTGGAATTCTGTGGTTTGTGAAAACCTACCCGGAAACAAAAGAAATCCCTATCCTGCTTTCTGGCAAAGGATAACCTGATGATGATGATGTTCCAGGAAGTGAACAGCCGGTTTTAGCTGGAAGCCATAGGGAAAGGTTATCAACTGAGATGGAAAGCATCGACAGCGGGTTCTAATACCTCGTCGCTATTTGCTTTGCAAATGTCTTGCACGCGGAATCAAGTAAACCAGAAACATATTCGACATCCTGCTACGTATCTGTGTTGGGTGCGGAATTTGCTTCATAAATGTGCATACCCCATTGACCTTAGCAGCAGCTTGGGGAAGAGAGCTATCACAAGGCTCTTTATGAGAAAACCTAACTGGCAATAAAACATGAGCAGATCCGGGTGCCTCCTTGTTGCAACATCTCCTGGCTGAGGTGTCAATTAGATTCACAAGAAGTAACATGACACTGAAGGATAATTCAGGAGATAACCTTCTTCTGCCCTTTCTCTCTCCTTGAGATTCATTGAATATAAGCCTCAGGCCACTGTTTCGCTCTTATTGAGCATTTCTTTCTAGTCCTCTTGCGGTCTTATCTGTTGAGATGAACCTGCTTTGTGACATCACTGACTTAAAAGCTGAGACACCCAGGCTTTCTTTCCGTCTACAGGGTCATGTCATGTTAAATAGATCACCCTGAGCACTGAACAATAACTGCTGCATGCTTATGAATACCAGTTAATGCATTCTTGAAATGTACTAAAGTTTTGTGTTCTGTCTACACAGCCCTGCAGAAATGGTAAAATTCTGTTCTGTTTCAAGCTCTAACTCAAGCAACTTTCTGGATCTTCCTCATTGACGTGTCCAACTTGAATTTTGATCTGCAATATTTCTGAATTTGGAAGCAAACAGTGCCTTGCAAAAATAAAAAAAAAACTACCAGTTTGAAATAACTGCAATGTGCTGCTTGCATATTCTGCTTCATCATTTGGTTGTAAGATGGCTAGTTTCATGAATGCACATTATTTTGTTTCATGAGTGAAACAAACAAAAAAAGTGACTTTTCTTCTAATAGTTTTTGCACAATCTTATCAAAGGAATATCAAAGGGACACTGCAGGGTGCTTTGTTTCAAAAATACTCCCACCTCTTGCAGATTTTTTTTTAAATTTTTGCATTCAGACATCAACTTCAGTAAGTTATCCTGAGAATGTATTTAATAGAAAAAAAGCAAACATGCATGTATTGCTTATTTTAAATTTTGCTCATATTTTAAGGAGACTGAATAAAATGCATGTCAAACTATTCAGATACTTAGAAATAAAGGATAATTTTATTTATTATTGTACTACTTTGTGTCGATAAATTAAATTCTTATAAAATACACTGAGGTTTTTAGCTCAAATAGTTCACCAAACGGGAATATTTTTGCTCGGCACTGTATAAATAACTTCCTCCATTATTTGGTTGTAAAACACCCGGTTTCATAAACGTATCTTCCTTTGTTTAGTGATTCTCATGTGATTGCTGCCTTGCTTTCTATGAATTTACTACAGGAACAGTGAAAAGTGCCTTTAGAGTAATTGTGCATTACATTTAGTTTCAATGTATTTCATTGGGATTTTAGGTGATAAAACAACACAACGTAATGAACAATGAAATAGGGAAGGAAAAGCATTCTTATTTTTTTATTACCAGTAACATAAAAGTTTGTGGTTTGGTGAGTGTGAATACTTTAGCCAGGCTCTTTATGCACACAGACTTTGAGTTATTGTAGCTCTACACAACTTAGACATTCAAATTAATTACATTTAGTAAACATATATGTTGTAGATATCAACTCTGCAAACTTTGAAATAATACATGGGAAGAGGAAGGTTGTATGTAAATGGGATTATTTTTAGGGTATCTGACTTTAGGGGCGTCGAACACAAATGCACCTTTCGGATTTTAATTATTTTTCTGCCAAAACCATGCTAAATTTTCCTTCCACTCTCTGTTGGTTTATCACATACAAGCCTAGTAAAAATGCGCTTACCTCAGCAGTACAATTGCGGTGCTTGCATTGCAACTTAGTTGCAAGATGACTAGTTGGAGAGAAGTGCCTCCTTTTGTTTGGCGATTTTAAAACGTGATTTCTCTCACATGATCTTTACAAAATATCAGGGAACACTGCAGAGAGTTCGTCCTGGTGTTTGACAGTTCTAAATATCCAAAGAAAGCTGACTGTGTCCATGACAGGAACTCCCCACAAAACGACGGGGAACAAAAGGACCATGGAAAGGGCAACTGTGTTTGTGCGCACCGTGCCGACGTGTTGAAAAGAGGGGCTGCTGGCACTCCTGCCGGGCGCCTCCCGGTGTGTTCAGGGAACGTGTCCGGCCATGTTTGCCCCACACACACTCAGTGCATATCCTGAGAGAAGGTTTGTTTCCTCAGGTATGTTGTAGGTGTGGATTGATGTGTGTCTTAACATGAAGAGACTTTTCACAGAATGGAATGGCTTGTTAGCAGTGTTTGGAAGTGGACCAGGAGAAAAATGCATGTTTCCCTCTGCGGGGGTCTCCTGCTTAGAGAATCGAGGCTTATTTCAACACAGCTCGTGACAACAAGCCATCGCGGCAGAGCAGAGATGAATTGCCTAATTCTGTGGTCTTATTAAATGAAAGAGAGAGGAGGAGCTGATAGAATATTATGACACTGCTGACTCACGGAGAAATAAATTTTCAACAACTGAACACAGACATTCCTCAGTATTTACTACACGAATTGGACATTTTGACATATGTAGGTTCACCACATAGCCTTCCATACAAAGTGCCTTGAAAGAGTATTTACAACCCCTGAACTTTTATCTTTCATGAAAAATATCCCCTTACAGCCATGGATTTTAATAATTTTTTTGGGAGCTTTCACGTGATAAGCTAACATAAAATGGGGATTAATCATGACAAGGAAGTGGTCATGGTGGTGGTAGCATCATGCTGTGGGAATGTTTTCCTTTATCAGGGAAAGGAAATATGGTCAGAAGATGAATGGAGCTCAATAATGGGCAGTCCAGGAAGAAAACCTGCTGAGACAGAGGTTCAAATATCATTTTGTTTATTTTTACAATTTCAAGTGTGTTCTTTATATTCATTTAAAAAAAAAAAATTATGTTTTGATTTTTATTCCATTAATTTTCTTGGTTTTGTCCAGGACTTTGAGCAAACTTCTATCCTTTAAATATACTTTATGAATTATTTGGATATGTATATAATGTGGTAAAAGATGAGGCTTGTTTTCAATACATGTCCTGTGGCGGCTTAAAATTTGATGTTCAGAGACATTCTCCATCTGATCTGGGTGGAGAGATCAGAAACTGCTATTTCAGGTATTTTGCAAAGAAATGTTCTCAATGTCTTTTTTTCTCTTGATGTTCTAAGCTGGTGTAGAAAACCTAAAATTAGCTCTAAATGCAGCGAATTGTGGTCCTACAATGTACAGACTAAGCATGTAACTAACAGATCTTTATTTGTGCCAAAACAGTTCAAAACCACAAATTATTTCTCTTCTACATTATAATCATATACACTACTTTGTGTTGTCCTTTCAAATGTAACCTGAAAAAAATACATTGAGGTTTGTGGTGGTAGCAACATGATAAAATACGTTCAAGGCCCATAAATACATTTGCAAGGCACTGTATTGAACAAAGTTTCAGCAACCACACTAACTGGAGCTGTTGTGTTATTTTATGCTTATGGTACTGAGAATTTTGGTATCAAAATACAGGGCAAGTATCGCTGATACCGATTCTGATACCAATGATTTTTTTTTCTTGAAATATCCTCATCACTGCATAATTTGACTTGAATAACTTGACTTCTGTTAGTTAATTCTGATTATGATAAAACACATGGTAAAGATTTCACACGAATACAAGTTTTTTTTATTATTATTCAACTACAATATAACAGGAAATAAATTTAATAAATCCCTTTTTGCCTTTTTCTACTCCACACAATTGTTTCTGTGTTGTAGTGAACACATAGCCTTATCATATCAAGTCATATTAATATTTGAAAACATTATAAAGGCATAAAGTTCTGCTCTCAAATTGAAAATGTAAGCAAGTGATATTTGGCATTTTCATTCTTGCATATGTGACTTAGTATGAACTTCAGCAAATTTGAGTAATTTGTTGGACATATGGAAGAGAAACTGCAAACACAAATATCATTCTCCTCACGCTGCTATAATCTAACATCAATCCTTACTTTGGTATTGAAAGTGTAGCTCTTTAGAACGACACATCCGGTCCTAGTTTCCACAACTGTAAGGTTATTCATATAAATTTTGACGGTTTTCCATGCGATAAGAACCTTGGGAGGAAAGGAATTGGATGGTAAACCTTCCAAAAGGATGCATTCATATGAAAAGGGAAACGACTTATTTGAATAGTTAAATAATAAGTAAATTAAAGTCAAAATTATGTTTGGTTGCAAATTCGTCCCTTTGATCAACATAAACCTGACAAGATAATGAAAACGAATCTGTTTCTTGCAAATGTTCCTGCATGTGTAATGCATTGTGGAAGTGTGTGTGTGTTTTAGCAGCTTCCCTGTCCTATTTTTTTTTTTTTTTTGCCAGCGCTCACTCCTGACCTTCCACCGGTGCTGCTGCTTTGCTCATTCTTGTGTTGCTCTAATCTGGATCGGACAGGACTGGGTGCAGAAGTGTATTTATCTTCCTGCACAAATAGGACCTCTTTCCGTCTGGTCCTTGCTCAGCTTGTTGTTGAAAGATAGCGAGCAGCATAGAGCAAGCTTCAGTGTGCGTGTGTGTGCATGGGGTGAACTCAGATGTGTCCCAGCTGGCCCACAGACCAGCACGCTAACCATCACCTCACTGCAGCAATGTAGACAAAAGGGGGCTATATCTCCCCTGTGATATCGATACTCCTCGACTGTGGGGTTGTTTTACTCAGAATGAAAAAAGCAACATTCCTCAAAGAAGTCTGGTAAAAAGTCTGTAAGATCACAGTTGCAGAAAGTCCCTGCAGAGTCTCCTCCGTAAGCCCTTTTCTGCTTTTCCTCCATCCCGTCTGTTGGGCTGTGTATGGACTGTCTAAGCATGTTTCATTGTGTTCCCTTGCCATCTTCCTGATATTAGGCTCAAAAGCCTAGCTTTCAATGGCTACAAGCCAAGTAACCAATATGGGTTAGCCAGCAATACAAAAACGCAAAAATGCACCTTTTCAAAAAATGATACAGCTCATCTTTCTGTCACTACTTATTATGAGGGCAATGCCGCATCCAGCTCACAAGAGAATAGAATACCTAATATTGGATTTATGAGAACAGGATTTAGGCAATATTTTGGGGAAAACCCAACAATGTACATTTTTTTGTTTTCACAAATGCAGTACATGTTTGACAAGTGGAAAAACAGTTTTAAACAATTTCTACTCGGTGTAGAAAATCTTGACATTCCTTCCTATTTTAGTTCTTAATAGGAAGGTTAAAAGCTAATATTAACTTAATGTTGTTGGATGCTAATGCACTCTTGCCAGCTCTTCGAAAAGAAAATTGGCGGCATTAGTCGCTGCTCACTGTAACGTCTGATTGGTGCTTCACATGTTGTCCCCAGTAACAGAGAAAGGTTATTAAATTACTTGCTTTTGTGAAAAAAGTAAAATATATATTTGCTAGAGGTGTCTGAAAACTCACTAAATGTAACAACAATGTTGCTTAGTTGGCAACTGTGTGCTAATGGTTAGCCAGTCATGGCATTCTCATAATTTATACGAACTACTTGTATCTTATTTAGGATGCTGGTAATCATTCTCATCATTGTTTATAAAGGGCATGTCAACATATCCCCCTCATGAAACCATAAAACGGTAATCTTAAATGACAATGTGTCTTATAAAGAATGTATAAATGCAGAATAGTTCAGGTTGCCAAGTTTATATACTGTAGTTTATCATGAATTCCACTTGCAACAAATGAAAACACAACATTTAAGATTAGGCTATTACATCAGACCAATGCGAAAAAGTACATTTTGCACAGAAATGTGGTCTTCATGGAAAGGAATGTTCAATACCAGGTTATCATTGTCAAAAAGTACTTTTAATCTGACAAACGAACCTCGTTGGTATGCAATTTTCAATTCATTAAATGTGTTATAAATGCCTTGTTCTGTTCTCACTTATCAGAATCAGGACCAGAATTTGCTTTCATTGGCCAAGACTGTGTGCACAAACAAGGAATTTATCTTTGGTCTCACACACTCAGTAAAAAACACCATAAATTTTAGCAGATATAGAATAAAATGCAGGATATGTATATGTTCACACGCTATAGGGCTTTTTTCTAAAGGAAGGTTGTGGTAGCGCAAAATGTGATTATTATGTTTCACATTGGAGTAGTTGACAACGCTTCCTCTGAGATGTGTTGAGATCGTGTTCATCAGAGAAAATCTGACAGAAGGAATGGTCTCTTATGCAAATAGTGGTTCATAGTCCTTTAGGTTAAAGGCCAGACAATTTGTGTCCAGCATGTGTGGGGTATGTGGAGATGTAAGCTCCCCCTTTCCTGCTGCTAGACCTGTACATCCAGACCTATACTATACAGAGGGAAGGTCATCTCCGAGTAACCTCTCTGTAGATCTGATTGTTTGCTGCATTTTTTTCCCCGTCTTGTCTTTTGGCTGAGTCAAACCGCACAGTGATAGACAAACATAGAACAGACTAAATAGCACCAGGGTGAAAGATCCCGTGGTAGATTTTATGTCTTTAGTTGTCGCAGGAATTATATTCTCTGCTGGGCTCTTCGAAACAGTATCTATGTGCCATGATGACCTCAAGTCACAAGAAAGGGTTTCCACTTGTAAGTTGACAATTTATCTTTCATGCTGTGCTCCAAGGCTTTGAGGTGGGAAGGCCTCCTTGACATCAGCTTGATGTTTTGCTGCAGATTCTCCAAGAGAATCAGTCGAGACTCTAGTTGGACCACTCCAAAACTTAAGTATTACTGAAGAAGAAGAAGAAAAATATAGTTAAAATAAAATATTACTTTAAACTTAAATCTGTTTGGGACAACAATATTTTACCTCTGTATGTTGTAACATTCATGAAGGAACCACTTCAGACAACAACGAGGAAGCAGATAGACTCCAGTTTGAGAAAAATTGTGGCAAGACTCCGGCCTATGTTTCTACATTTGATCAATTCATCCTAATCTGCATGTTTTGTATTACCTGCTTTTGTCATACAAGGCTTCTTGAGGTAAATATCATTAATGATAGATTTTTTTTAGCTAAAGATTTGATTCTGTGCCTTTGCCCATAAGCTGCTCAGCAATGGCAGCGGTTTGCCTCCTTTAGCTGTTGCAGCTTGAGTAAATCTTTGACCTCCTTCTTATGCTTGTCATTCACTGCCACGATGGGATTTACCCCGCTTGTCCGGGTTTTTTTGTCCATCCGAGCGGTCATGTTGTCGCTTTGAGATGACCCAACTGCCACTATGGCTCTGTGGCTGTCGGCCAGAGCGCTGTGTGAGGCCCTCTTGGCACTCTTGACCACTTATCAGGCTCAGTCAATGTGAGCCCGCCTTCATCTGGTCGTATGCTGGCCGAGGCATGATCTAAGCTTACACATGCGTAGTGGCCTGTTTTCCAGGAAAGGCCGACGTTGGCGAAAAACAAACAGAAGAGATAAGGCATACTTTTGATAAGCCGTGAGAGGGGCAAGCAGAAATGCAAATGATGTAGCCAAGATGCTGGTTCGACTCTGTGTGAAACTCCTCACAGTGTCCTCATCCTGACATGTTTGTGTTGCTCCAAAAGCACATTCTGGAGATAAAGGACAAGTGCAGAGCGCTGGAGGAATTTGATTTGATGCAAAGAATGTGAAGCAAAGAGCGGATGCTTGTATGTTTTTGAAGAGGGGGGTCTGCTGATAAAAGGACGACCTTCCTGTGTTTTCCTTTGAGTAAACTCACAATTCTGTGTTTTTATGAAAACCTAATTGACAAAATCAACCCTCAATGAAGACAGTTTGAATCCTGCTTTAATCTTTAATTCAAGACAAACAAAATGACAATCCAACCAAAACGGGTTTAGACATCTCTATGAGGGAAAGTTTCACATCATAATTTATGATTAGCCACATTTCTTTTGGAGTTACATTTCACTTTTTGCAATCGAACCCCGTTATTGTCAAACTGGCAGAACCAAGAAAACACCTCGATAGATCCTGTTTTTCAACATGAAGTTGGCAAAAATATGTCAAAAAGCAACACGTCATACTCTGACCTAAACGGGGTAAATAACTCCTAATGCTGTGTGCTTGAGGGTTAAAATTAGGTTGAGTATTCTAAAAATAAAAAAACCTACGCATTACCAACAATCAGTGAAGTTATTCAGTAGGTTTGAAAATGTGAGCGTAATGGAAATGAAATCTCCATTTTGGGGAAACACAGTGATTCACATGTGATGTCCTAAACACTGATTTTGTTCATGATGTACGGCATCACACAGCCGAATGGTTTATGTTCGCAGTTAGTGGAAATAAAAAAAGTCCATTTTGAAGACATCAGAAACTCATGAGCTTCCTCGACAGTATTTACTTGTGGATGCACCTGCGTGTTTGCATGCGTATGTGCGTGTTTGAGGGGGTCGTGTTTGGATCTGAGTGTGACAGTGTATACTTAGTCAGCCGGAGGATACTTAGATTGAGTGCGTACAGTCCTCTTTTTGGCGAGAGCGCACATATGTGTTTGTGCGAAGACCCGGTCCTATGTGGGTGTGTGTTTGATAAACTGTGAGAGCATGTGGGAGACTGTTTGTCTATTCATCTGGGTGAGAGCGGGAGAGAGAGAGTAGAATGAGGAGGTGGGGGAGATCTGCTTTCCAGCCTCTATCTTCAAGTCAATCTGCTCACAGTAACACAAACCTCTTTATCTCTGCCTTAAACAAAAGGGAGGGAGACAGGCAGAGAGACAGACAGAGGGACAGACTCAAAATAAATGCTTTTAGAAGGAGGAAAAATACAGAGAGAAGGAGACGGAGATTCAATCAAACAGCCTTAAGAAGATCAAGCAGATAATCATATAAGAGGAGCGTGTTTTTAGCATTCGTCATTAAAGATGTTTGTTCTGTTGTAGTGAGCCACAGTTGTTCTATTTAGAGGCCTCTTCTGGTTAGGTAGATAAAATACATGCTAGTACCTCTGTTATTTCAGTGCTTTTTATTTCCAGTGTTACAATTGATTGGAATAGTAAAAAAAAGATAACCGACTGGCTCTAAATGTTTTTACAAATTGTGTCGCATTCCAACCACAAAATCTAATGCATTTCATTGAAGTTTTATGTTACAGACTAAAACACAGTTGTACATGACTTCAAAGTGTTAAACCATAAACCATGGTTACATTTTTTTTGCAAGTAAAATTGTATTGCAGCTTCCAACAGACTTTCCTTTAGATTCATCTGAACCACCACAAACACAATCTCCACATGGCTCCTTTCTCCACATTTTTCATCTCCTCCATTACTTGCAGCAAGACTGCAAATAGGTCTTTGTGTGTGTTTTTTTTAAAAAGATGTTTTTCTTTAATCTATTTTTTCAGAAGGGCCAAATTTATGGAGGACACAAGTGATGGTTGTTCCATCAACATGTTCTGTCACCTGAGCAGTGGATCTCTGCAACATGCATTTTAAACCCTGATTAATATTTTTCATCCCAATACAATACATTGTTATAGATTGTAAAGTGAGAAACTTTTCAAAAGTTCCATGGCTGTAAATTATTCTTATTCACATTATTCATTTCTGAGCCAGTATATGGACTTCTCTTTTTTTCCCATGCATTTACAGCAAACGAAAAGTCACACACATAAGCAGACACTTCTTCACATAACCATGACCGATGCCAAAGATAAAAATCATCTTCCAGGCCTGAAACAAGGAAAACCACACAGGTTTATCTCTGACTTGACGAGTGTATGTCTGCCTGCAGGGCAAGCGTGACCAGTCAGAATATATAAAAAAAACAAACAAAGGAGATGAAAAGCGATAAGAAAGAAGGAATCATTATAAACTCCTAATTGTAATTTAAAGACGAGTGGGTGGGGGTCGGGGGGAGGTCATTCACCGCTCGGCTTTTGCATCCGACCGGATTAGGAGGACGGCCAGTGGGAGTTCTGCAGGCACAGAGATCACATCTGGTCGCAGGGCGTTGTGTACGTGTTTATGTGTGGGTTCGAGGCAGACGTGGCCCCGGGCCGTTGTTGCAGTATCAGGCCCCATTGGCTGATGTGTTGCTATGCTCATCTGCCGGTTCTCTCAACCCCGATCAAACCTGTCACAATCTGAGTCACTGTGGCCGTAAGTGGGGAAAGATGCCTCTTACGATTACATCAATCACTTATCGGGCGCATCAATCAAGCCACGTCCACTGAGGGGCCACGTCTGGAAAGGGATCGGCCGTGTCATGTGCTTGTGAAGTGAGTGGAAGACTGGGATGGAGGAGGCTGGGGGGGGGGACTGAACTAACCCATACGGCTGAAATCTCATTTTCTCCACGGCCTTGAGAGTGGAGCATGCCCAGTACTGATGTTTGTCATGTCTCCTCTCTCTGAGATGCTGCTGCAGTGCTTCCCAGCAAGCTTGGCACAGGCTTACCCATAGACATTTCTCTTATTGGACAGATTCGGTGCAGCAGCCTTGTAGATACCTCTGTCTGTCTCTCTCTTTCTCTCTCTCTCTCTCTGTGTTTTGGCATTGCACTTCCAGCTCACTGCTCCCCTGTCTTTGCTTTTCTCGCTCTTCCTCTCGCTGTATTTCTCACACGTTATCTGCTATTATGTCTCTTATCCTCACTCAGCCCTTTCTTTCCTTCTCTCCCTCTCTCTCTCTCCTTTTCTCTCTCCTACATACTGCTACCCTTAAGACTGTGGTTGCCATGGTGACAGCTTTGTGCTGCAGGAAACGTCAAAGAGCCGAATCCGCCCAGCATCACTTCCTCCTTTAACACATAAATTCTGCTTCATTGTTTCCTCCTTGCTGTGATTTCAATAACATGACAAATAGCTGAACTTGAGTTGTATGATTTAATTTAAGTTTATTCATGCAGGTGTCAGCATTGTCAGTGAGTCAGCCACTCTGAATTTGACATACCCGATCTCCACTCTTTCACCTTTAGATTTGGCACAATTGACCTTGGGGAAAAAAAAAGAAACAAGTTCTTTAGACTCTTGGTTGTGACCGACATAATTTTTTGTCTGGTCTTCCCCCGAGGGGGCGACACTCGCTTAGTCTACAAAGAATGCTCAGTGTTTCCTGCAGGAACCTGGTCCTGGGACATGTGGAGGGGTGCTAAAAATGACTTCTTTTTTTTCAGATTGATTGATTGATTTAATTTTGGGTGATCAGAGTTCAGCTGAAACTTGCCTGTGAAGCTTATCTTATCCACTGATCCAATCTACTCCCACAAAGGTCTTGAAATTAGCAACTGTTCCCTTTTCCTTTCCCGTGACGGAGAGCTGGTCAATTCTGCGGGTGCACGTCACAGTCAACTGACTGTTTCCAACTTAGCAACTTTTTTGTTGCTATAATTAGACCAAAACAAAAGAAAATCTGTGTCAGCAGGTCAGACTTTGTAAATATCGTAATCAACCAGAAAACTGCAATCGGTGCATCCATCTTTTATTAGCAGCAGTCTGTGGAAAAACTGATTACTGTAAGACGTAACAGTCATTAATACAAATAAATATATTTCACACTTGTTGAATATATCTTGAATATATGCACATATTCAACAGAGCAGTCCTGGTAAAAGGAAATTGAAAATGGTCCTTATTCCTCTGCAATGTGCAATATTAATATAATTTTTATTACGTCTCTCTCCATTCTTCAGTCTTTATTTACTGTATCTTTGTCTCCCTCTTTACCAAACTCAGTCTTAAACAGCCACGGGGAAAATGTTCCTCCGACAGCTGAGCCAGGTTATGCCGGCCGTTGCGTTGCTGTCCACTCAGTTCTCATCTCCCTTCAACGCTCAGTCTGGAATTTCTCCCATTGAACTTGATTTCTCCAGTTAGATTTCAACCAAGCTATTTAGCAGACATAAGAAGGGGTTGTGAACAATCTAAAGGCAATGAACATGATGTATAATGTAGAGGGATATTGCAATGACAACACAACGTGATGGACAAGTTTCAGCTTAACGATGTTCATATATTTCAGTTTTGGATTCATTGCAAACATAGACCCCAGTGTGTAAATTGTCTTTGCAGAGACTGGAAAACATAAGTTCATTATTTTGAACTTTAAAACGTCTTTTTCTTTTTATCACTAAGCTGCTGCGTGTTAATACTCAGGCACATTACTGCCCCCAACAGGTCATTTTTAGTAATTTAACTTTGCTTAGATGTCCTACCTGTTGCTTCAGCACATGGAGAAAATTTGCATTTAGTTTTTTTTCTACAAAATAAAAAAAAGTTTCTCCTTGAGAAATGGATGGAAAAGAGTCAAAATTTTGGTTGGGGAAAGGCAGATGTTTTTTTGCCGTCACTGATCTAAAAATCTAGAATCTAGTATGGTTTACAACATAGTGATGGCTGGCAAAATAAATGTTTCAGTTGCCCTTTTGATAGTGTGTATTGCATTAAATCGTTCACGCAAAAAATGCTGTATCTACTCCTTTAGTGTTTAAATTGATAAAATGTAAGAAAAAAACGCTCTTGTGCTGCCAACAATGGTTAGCTTGTAACTGAGGGCAGAAATGAGAATATATTGGTGGAACGTGGCATAATTGGCCTTAAGTCATTCCCAGATCCAGTTTCTTGGTTCACTATTGTCAACTTCAATTTCTTGAAATATGGTCACCATGCGTCTGTCCCAACTTTTCTTTTTACTAACTAGATATAAAACTTAATAAGCTTTGTTTGACTTTTAATTCTTTGACACTCAACTTTCTAGTGGGTACCCCTAAATCAATGGCTCTTAACCTTTTTTGAATTACTGAACCCCCAAACTTCATATGCGCATTTACCGAACCCTTCTTATTCTCCCCCTCCCCCGCCGACACACAAAATACTTTGTGGTATTCTAATATTAGCTGTGTTACCACCCCACGCCACTAGAGGCAGTACCAACCCCGAAAAGATGCAACTAAGGAGCAGATTTAGACTATAGAATTTGGTAAAAACTGTGAACTTGGCTGAAGTAAATAAAGACAAAAGTTCAAATCCATGCTGAGTGGAGCTCCTTCAATCAGTGCTCCTCCGTAGCTCTGATTGGCTAAGCAATGTAACATGATCCTCTGATTGGCTAAGCAATGTAACATGATCCTCAGCAGCAAGTGATGGCAAAGCGGGGCGTCATCACGACTTTACACAAGTGTGTCTTTACCTCTGCGGCAGAGGCTCCGCCGAACCCCTGAGACTGACTCACCGAACCCCTGGGGTTCGATCGAACCCAAGTTAAGGGTTCTGCCCTAAATGAAATCAAAGTACCACCAGTACTACTCATCCCACAGGTTAGGGTCTTTGAAGTGAGGAAAATCTAACACTTAAACTGCATATGCATAATCAGAAAGTGTCGGTTCTCACAGAGTTAACTACAGACCACAGAACGTGTGCTTCTTTTGTGTCTCCTGAAACTGTCACTAAAGCCAAATGAGCAGCTTTTTATCTCTGCAGTCAGACAGCCTGCATTTATGTTATGTTACCACAGCATGGTTCAGTGCATGGCCAAGGAGGCAGATGCCTTATTAAAAGAGGTGAAAATCAGCAGGTGGGGGCTTTTTTCTGCCATATGATGTAGAGGTCATTATCTTTCAGCTCTCAAATCCCTCTGTCACGCTTTTTACCTTTTTCCCTTCCCTCTTTATTTTTTTTGGTGTTAATTCCATTTGATCTTCCTTTAATTTCTATCTCCTGCTGCGGTTTTACACCCCTCTACCCTCCTCCCTCACTACAGAGAATTAAACCTGCAGATAGGTGTTAAAAGCAAGCGTCATACAGTACTCCAACTCGCTCAACCCCCTCTGCAACCACCACCACCACCACCATCACCACACATGCAAGCACACCCATGTCCACTCTACAGGAGAAAAATAAATGAAAAAAAACCCAGACAGATGTAAACAACAAAACCTAATGGCTGTTTAAAGCCATTATGTCGAAAAAGATAAACTCTCCTGGCTGTGAAAGGGCAGAAGTGCTGTTGAGCGGTATCAGTGTGATGATGTGCAGGTATGCTGCTGTTAGGAGTGAACTGCTCGGCTCCACAGTGCAGGAAAAGCTGTCTCTGTTTTTTATTTATTTATTTATTTTTCTGGGAGCAGCAAAAAGAGGGATTAGGAGGCAGGCAGAGATGGGTTCTGTGAGGCATTTATGGCAAGCGCGCACAGTATCAATCAAAAGTTTGGACCTATTTTCTTCAGGCTTTATAAATATGATCCCCATAAAAATGGTTTCATTTTATTACCGTTCCATATTTTTGCTGAATTTTTGAAATAGTAACAGAAATGCTCACAATTTGATGATATATTATTATATCTGAAAATGTTGTTTCACACTTAGTACCTAGTTATGTTGCTTGTGATCTCAAAAAAACTCAGTCATGAAGTCAGGAGGAAGTGATCTCCGGTTTTATTGATTATCGTTATCAAATTTCCAACTATTTAAAAATGGAAAAACTTTTTTTTTCTTTTTTGTTGCTGTTTTTCTGTGGGTTTTACTGTCCATCAAACACAGCATATTAGCTGCTCACTAAAATAGTCCAAATCATTTTCAATGACCAGATGTTCCAGTGTTTGTATCCTGGCCCCGGGTGTTTCTGCATCGAGTTTGCATGTTTTTCTCATGCATTATCTCCAGATACTCGGCTTCCACCCACGGCCCAAAAACATTACTGTTAAGGTGCAGTGTTTTGTATTTTCCAGGCATATAGTGCCAAGGAGAAGCTTTTGCAAATAGGCAGTGCTTTGGGTGAGCTAGCATTTAGGAATGGCTGCCCTGGGAGATTCAACTATTTCTCAAATACCCATGAAAGAATCAAAATATTGGAATTTGGAGATATTTCTGTTTATGAAAAAAAAACAGACACTCATGGTGTGAAACAAAAGGAGCACTAGCCATTATTCTGACAAAGGTCACAGCTTTAGAAATAAATTTGGCAGGTAGCTTTAAATCAAAGTACTGAGATTGTAGAAAGCGTTTTTATTCTGAATCTTCGTGTTATTATGTGGATTCCGTGAAACCATGAGAAAGCGTAGCTCTTGTGCATTCTCGTAATTCTAACCTGGCTGTATCTGCATTGTCTCATAAATTTCCTTCAAAACATGCTTACAATGTTGGAAACAACAGACGACAAACATTTCCACAGAAAAATCTCTTCTCAAATCTGCATACTGTCATCCTCAAAGGCATTTTTTGTTTTATTACGACTTGACGTCATGCGCGTTCACATAAACTTGCATGCCCACCCAGAAACGTGCAATCCTGGCTACAAGTTCCATCTTGTCAAAACGGCAAGTGGAGGAAGTGAGCGTTGAGATTGGGAAGATAGGGCGTTACGAGGCGGCAGGAGCGTAACCCCGTCACACCGCGGCCGCTGCCAGCTCTTACTCCTTCCTGCGTTGATAGATTATCATGGAGAACTACCACAGGAGGAGAGAACAGAGGAAAGAGCAATTTGTTTTTCTGAACTCGGGGAAAAGCACTGCGTCGGAGCCGGTTGGTGTTTCAAACCTTGGCCTTGTTTTGACCCCTTTAGCCCATAGATAAGGATTATGCTACTGAGTGCAGTGACCTGTTAAGACATGACCCATGAGCTGCCCCTCTCAATCCCAGCCGCTGCCGCCTACTCGAAAGAAACGTCAAGAATCCTCCGAGGGCTTGACGGAGACAAACCCCGGGATGGCCCCACAGATGACTCATCGATGAGTTTCATTGAGAGTAACTGTTGTTGTTCTTGTGTTTCCTTTTGTCTAAAATCTTTTGGCACTTTTACCAGGGCATCAAACTGCAAGAAGCCTAATTTTGGGAAATCTTGCTTTAATATGTAGTACTGTACCTTGTCAAAATATTTACAACTCTAGAAGTTTTTCCACATTTTCTCATATTATAACTACAACTTTTGGAGTTTTTATAGGAGTTTCTGTGTGATTGAGGCACACAAAGCAGGACATAATTCAGCAAGAAAGAAGGTGATGCAGGCTCACCATTTCTTTTCACAAATAGAAATCTGAAAAGTGTGACAACGTTGTCTTTGGACCCGTTTTCTCTGATGAGCCTCAGTAAAAGCTTATACATCCAGTTGCATTCAGCTTTTACTTTGATCTCAGTATAAGTCCAACTCAGTGGTTTCTAAGATGATAATTGCAGATAAACAGGATCATGAGGACAATAAGGAGCATACCCGATTGGTCAGGGGAAGTTGTGGAGAAACTTAAAACAGCGTTAAGTTCCAACATATTACCTAAAGCTTTGGATTTGATCAATTGTCGGCAAAGAAAAAAAGCACAACTAGGAGTCTGAAACCTGGTGGCTTAGAGTAACTTTGACCAAAGACAAAATAGAAATGAGCTATGTTTTAATTTATAAAGGCAATATAATTTCTACACCAGGGTTATAGATCAGGTTTTGTAAAGTCATTTTTGGTCATTTATTGTTAACCTGTGTACTTTTACATGAGTTATGTGTTTGTATGTGTTTTATATCCTTTATACATATAAAAAACCATAGCATAATCTTTTTAAACCTACCTCTAAATAAATAAAATGAAGTGATATTGCTTGGCTTTGCTTCACTAGACTAATTGTTCTTTGGAGTAATGTGGTCAAAAATGGCCATTATCAGCACATATTGATGTTATAAACATCAATATGAATTTTTGAAATAGCACATATTGATGTTATAAACATCAATATGTGCTGATAATGGCTCCTCCTCAACAGAGGCTCCTCATCTAATCTGACTGATTACTCTGAGTAAAGCTGATTGTACCCTGGCCTGAAGAGATGTATCGTACAAAGTGTTAATTCGGAGGGGCCGAATACAAAAATGCATGCCACACTTTTCAGATTTTTATTTGAAAACCTAAATTGGCTTTGTGAAGTGCTATTCTTCCACTTCATAACTATTTTGCTGTTAGTCTGCTATATAAAACCTTAGTAAAGTATATTGAAGTTTGTGGTTGTAAGTGACGCTGTAAAAAAATCTTTTCTTTTACAAGACACTGTGGTAGGTTGAAATAAGACTTGGAGGAAGCTGTCACTCCTGCGGACACGTCAGATGGACGTGAAAGGAAAAAGTTGTCCCTCTTCTACAGTGTCACCCCACTGTCTTTTGGAGCCACGAATGCAACTGTCCTGATCGTCATCTTGGTCCTGTCTGCCTTTTATCCAAAGTGTCTCCGCTTTTCAATGCTCCAAACTGTCTAGACAAAACATCAAGTCTAATAACGCTTTTTAGATTCAAGAAAGATACAGAAAAATATCACAATATCAGCGTAAAACATGCTGTACCTGTTTTGCACTCTTATTGCCGCTTGGACAATAACGACAACCGGCCAGAGGCATCAGTGAACAGAGAACCTCGGCGTGCTGCAACTCGCCTATCGTACCGGCGGAGGTACTGACAGATGAGCGAGGAGGTGAGGAAGTGCAATTTTGAGCAGCAGTCCTTCATAGATTGTGATTTGACATTCAGCACCTCGCGCACGCATATCCACAGAATCTGCGCTCCGCAAATGGGAACCAGATGTGAGGCTGTTCTGGGACCCCGACATCATCCTGGCAAGGGCAGGTCGTCTGCAGGCTTATCTGGGTGGGGTGAGCAGCGCTAAGAGGGGTCGGGTCGGGGGCTGGGGGACAACTTAACTGGTCTCATTCCGCTTTTCTTCTACGGGTCAGTAGAGGGAAGAAGATGCTGCCCGGGATGGCGAAACGGAGCTCTCCGGAAGGACTGTTGTGAAGTTGAAGATTTATGATCAGATTCCTTGGGACACCCTCTCCGTCTCTGTCTCCACGCACGGCTTCAGGGTCTAGAAGATCCAGTAGTAGAAGGGTTGATTGCTATCATGCAAAGGGAAATGCTTTTCTTGTTCCCACCCTCTTCCCTCCCTCTCTGTCAGAGTTGCTATCCTTGATCAGTGCAAGTCTATATAGGAGCAGAGAGACGCTCTCACAGCTTCAGAGAGTCTGGTGGTGCCCATTTGCCACACGTTTCCAAAAAGGACTACCATTTGACTGCAGCATGACAGAACCCAAAAAGAAAGACAGGAAAGGGAAAAAGAATGGGGGTAAGAGAGGACGAAAAGACAACGATCCCACGAGAGGTAAATAAAATTTAGTTTTTGCGTTACATGTTTAAACTTGTGTATGTTTACAGCAGAGAGAAACAGTGACGCAGAAATAGACTCGGACAAACAAAAGGGCAAGATTAAGATTGAATTACTGTATTAAGAAGGGGAAATTATAGCCTTGTTTTGTAAAAGTTGCAGCCAAGTTGTCACATGGACTTACCTTCCAGGAGCCAAAGATACACAGAGCCACTTGTTTTGGCAACTCTTTATTTAAGCAAAAATGATAGGCCAAGTTAAAAAAAAATTCAGATTTTAAAACGGCTGAGCAGAAGATCTAAAAACTTGCTCACAGTAGAGTTTTAGCAGTCCACGTGTTTTACCCCCTATCACAGGGTATTGATTGAAAAGTAATGTCTGTGTGACAGCAAACCCTGCGTCATAATGCGCTGTTTGACAGGGTTAATATTTCAAAGGTTGCTAAAGTGTTTTCACTTCTCATTTTAATATTGAGTCTGCCGTGACTCATCCAGCATAAGAGTCGGCACTTTTTCTGCGTGTGCCCTAAGCTGATTTAGTTTTACACACACACAAAAAAGGAAAAGAAGCTGGAGACCTGTTTGTATTTCACTCACACACAAGAGGTAGAAATGTGGTTGCTCTGTAGTGAGTTCAACAAGCTGCAGCATGTCACTTTAGTTTGACCTCGGGTCATGGGGAGGCCCAGCCCCCATTTTAGTGACACTTTAAGGACAATGGGTTGATTATTACGGGAGTTTCTACTCATGTCATTCCTTGTTTGATCAGATACTGTCTCTTTGAGGGTTCATCTTGATAGACATTTTGTACCTGGTGATGTCAGCCTCCAGCAGATAAAGCCAGAGATTAAATGGGATGTTTTTATCTAAATCCAACTTTTTTCTGTCTTCTTTTTTTTTTTTAGCCTGCTAGATGTTTCAGTTTCCTTCCATTATGTAAGCCAACTACTGGTGATCTGGCTTGTTTTATTGTTTTAAACAGTGTTGAAATACTTGCTGGCTGTCGGGCTAGATTTGAGGCCTCTAAACTTGTGAAATACACAGCTTACAAAATTCATCCTTTTACAAACAGCCTGAGAAAGGTCAATGAGTTTATGATCAAACTGGTTTATTTTATGGAAGTGTAATTTTGCAAGAAAAATGTACTTATGGCAAACCAGCATTGGGTGTCTGTATAGGGGCCTATTGTTTAAAACAAAAAGTATGACAGGAAAAAGTTTTTCTAAATCTCAGTGAAGTTTCTTCAGCTCTTCATTAAACATCTGACTCTTGATTAAACAGGGTAATTAAAGCTAAGTTATTTGGACAGGCCTATTGGTGTTTTTTCACAAAACTTCTATATGTCATTGCATGAGTAGCCACCTGGGGGCAGTATAGCGACCTTGTTGAACAATCTGGTTGTCTTTTCTTGTGCAAATGAAATGAAAAAAATCAGTATTCGTGCAATGTATTTCCTTACAGTGCTCTAAGTGCAACGCACTCTGGAAAACACATGTTTATTCTGCTGCATCAAGGTCTCAAATAATAGTTTAACCAGACACATTTTGGTGCCTAAGCATTGTGATTTTTTTTTTTTTCCGGAAAATTGATAATCTTTAAAATAGCACTGTATAAGTGTGAATTCTAGCTGCACATGGTGTAACTAACAGGAATTTCTCATATCTGGATTCTTATCATTTTCTCATATTAGTGTTTCAATTTTTACCTAGCTTTGTTGGAGGAAGGTCACAAGTCAGTTTGACTTCGTAGCACAGCGCAATATTAAACATGAACCTAGTTTAGTTTTGATTATTTTACACGTCTTTGTTCTGTGAAATCAGTTCATACGGCACATGCCGTTTTATGATTGCAGTATTAATGAAAACTGCATGCAACCCTTTATTTTTTCATATGCAGCTATGACCCTGTATTTACATTACCAATGCGTTATTTTTAATCCGACTTAAACGGCTCCTAATTTATTTTAGCAGCTGGTTTAGGATGACAGCGAGACATAAAAATACCAATTAATTAGTAACTCCAACTTAGACTGGCACGCTGAAGGTGTGTAGCCTTCCTCCTCTGCAGTTAGCCCATGAACACTTTTGTCTTCAAAGTTGTTCAGGTTATGTGTAAAAAGTTATTTTACAAATAAACATAACTGTAATGTGACTATGACTTCTCTTACTTCTTACCTCTGAAAAGTAAGGCCATCATTCATTTCCTCTTAGTGTATCATTTTTGCCTTATTAAAATTTTAAACTACATATGCTCTTTATTTACATAACAGCCCTTTTCAGTGTTGTGCTTGTGGTTTTATTTAATAATTATTTCGGGCTCTTGCTGGTAAAAGGTCAGAAAATGTAGATCGTATTTGATCTA